>CM029273.1:11999866-12060711 GCA_016920895.1 Vaccinium myrtillus
GGAATTAGATGGAAGATGGCTAACGGTTCAAACATCCACTTTTGGTCCAATAAGTGGATCCCTTTCTCTAGAGACTACAAGATTCACTCAAGCCATCCCCCTGATTGTTCAGTGGAGTATGTTCATGAAGTTATTGATGAAAGTACCAAATCTTGGAAGGAGAGTGACATTAGAGCTTTATTTTCTAAGGAAGAAGTGGACACTATCCTTAGTATCGCAATCTCTCACTCAGGCAAAATGGACTTCTTGGTCTGGTGTTAGGAACATAGGCCATGGTCTATATTTATTGGCAATTTCATGACAAATCACACACGTAATTGTATCCCGATTATCAAGTTGTAATTTATTTTCCTTCTATTTTTAGAGTGTCTGTTTAGGAAGTGGAGGAAATCAAACATTTTGTAAATTGAGTGGAGGAGATCTTTAGGGAATGGAAATGATCAGATATCAAGAGTATCAAGGGATTTTGTTTATACGTGGCAACTCAATAAGGAAAGCAAATAAAGCAAGCAAGGATTTGGAAAGATCAAGACATATTGTGTGGAAATTGCTCCAGCAAGTTGACATGCATCTTGTCTTCTACGTACCACTTATATATATGCGGCTCATTAGGTATTAAGTTTTAACCCGAATATTAGAGAGCCACCCCAAGCACTTTTATACGGCAGAGGACTTCAAAGGAGTGTTTGGTTTTGTATCTTGAAGTACACACATGATCAATTGATCATCGAGCAAAAAATTATCTTCAAGAGGTTTCTTCAAATATTTGATTCAACTATTTGAGTCACTCTTTCGGTGGATTTCCGGAAGTATCTTGGAGGACTTGTGGATTCAAGGCGTGCGGCAATCAACCACTTGGTGCGGTGTACGTGGATTCGGCAATCCGATCTTTGGTCAGTCGGTGAGGATTCACGATTGTTTAGTTAAGATTGTTTTGTAACTGCACAATGAATATTTTTAGTGGTTTGATTTCCTTCCGTGGTTTTTACCCTTATTAAGGGGTTTTCCACGTAT
This sequence comes from Vaccinium myrtillus, assembly GCA_016920895.1. Taxonomy (NCBI): domain Eukaryota; kingdom Viridiplantae; phylum Streptophyta; class Magnoliopsida; order Ericales; family Ericaceae; genus Vaccinium; species Vaccinium myrtillus. Next base: position 12,000,881 of record CM029273.1, read on the forward strand.
ATCGTTGCGTTCATCGTTTACTGTTTTATAATTCCTTTTATTTTGCTTGTTAAGTATTCGGATAGCGAAAAAGGAATTTTTCATTAGCGAAAAAGGATTTTTCAATTGGCATCAGAGCGGGTCGCTCATTATATTAGAATTTTTTTCTTAGAGCGGATCCTTAGCAACAATGAACACAAACATGACTCATAAATCTAGTCGTATACCGATTTTGGATAGTGAAAATTTTGATTATTGGAAATCTGGAATAAAAACTGTAATGAGATCAGTTGATGAGGAAATTAGGAATTCATGCGTTAGAGGGTATAGTTACCCCATGAAAACCATAGAGGAGAAACAAGTTCCTAAACTTACTTCTGAAATGTTTGTCACTGAAAAAGCTGCACTACAAGCCAATAATCGTGCTTTAGACATTTTATTTAGTGTTGTTGATATTAATGAACATCGTAAGATAGCTAATTGTGAAATTGCTAAAGAAGCTTGGGACATTTTAGTGACTTGTCATGAAGGAACAGATGTTGTTAAACAATTCAAGTTACAAAGACTGACTACTGAATTCGAAATAATTAGAATGCAAGAGGAAGAAACTTTTAATGAGTTCTACTCTAAATTGATCTCTATTGTTAATAGTTGTGAAACCCTTGGTGAGCCTATTCCTACTTTTAGGGTTGTTAAAAAAATATTGAGGTCTTTGCCAAATCGTTTTAAAACAAAAGTCACTATGCTTAAGGGCAAACGTAAACTTAAAGAAAAATCTGTTGAAGAAGTGGTAGGTCTCCTCCAGACTTATGAAGCTGATATGATACAACCTGAGTCTCAGAAAATAAATTCTAAACCTTCAGCTAAGTCGATTGCTTTTCCTAGTTCTCAAAGCGAAAATAGAGATTCAGGAAGTGATAATGATTATGACCTAGAAGCTATGAGTTTATTTACAGAAAATTTTAAAAAGTTTTTCAAGAAGAAAACCATTGGTAATGATTTTAGTAACAAAAATTCTAATATAAAAGAAAAACACGAGGTCTCTTCTGGAAAAAGGAAAACGAGGGTTAAAAGATCTCCTGAAGGGCCAAAGTGTTATGAGTGTCAAGGATATGGTCACTTAGCGCATGAATGCATTAACAAATTAAAGAGAAAGACTAATTTTAAGGCCAATATAACTTGGGATGACGATAGTGAATCTGACAACTCTAAGGAAGACCATGTAGATAACACAACCTTTATCGCTTTTGGGGCGTCTTTACAATCAAACTTTAGTGAGCACGAATCCTCTGATGAGAGTGAGGATGAAAAGAGTGATGAGGTTTTGAGTTTTGATGAGTTGAAAGAGTCTTATGATATGCTTTATAAGGAGAGTGTGAAGATTAGTGAGACTAATTTGAAATTAGCTGAAAAATATAAAAATTCTAACATAGAATTAGTGATAGTTAAAAAGAAAGTTGAAGAGCTACAAGGGTCATTGAGCAGTGTCACTACTGAGAAAGAAAAGCTGAATGATGAGGTTAAGAGTCTTCGAGAAAAGAACAAGGTCTTAACTGATTTAAACACCACCTCGGAAGGGAAAATAAAAATGTTAAATATTGAAATTGATAATGCTAATATTCTATTTGAGCGTTTCAATACAGGGTCAAAGCTACTGGATGACATTCTCAGCATACAAAGACCAGCAAGTGACAAAATAGGGCTTGGATTTTATGAAGCTTCACCCTAAAAACACTTGAAGGTAAGGCGAATGAGTTGCAATCAAAAAAGGTAATATCGAAATTCCACACTATAAATACTGTCGATGACGTGATTGAAAAGGCTCATGATGTTAATAAGGGTAATTTTGTTAAATTCATTCCTACATGCCATTATTGCCAAGTAAAAGGTCATATTAGACCTAATTGTTTCAAACTTCACGGCTACCCTTGTGTTGATCATAATCATGTTGGTCTCAGTAAAAGTGTCTCCAAGCATCACAACACACATAAATCTTTGGTTAATCATGTTAACTATGATAATGATAGAAACATGATAGTGAGAAGCTCAAGACCTACTTTTAAACCTACCAATCAAATTAAGACATCTCAAGTCAGGACTCGATCCATATGGGTCAAGAAGTATAATTTGCATTGTTTTGTTGCTCAAACGGCGTTAAATGCTAGAAACTATCACATGTGGAATTTTAATCGTGATTGCTCAAATCATATGTTTGGCGATAAGTTTGGTCGGGGTATGCCTCGTTGATTGAGTCTCTTTGGAGTGCCTTAGTAGTGTTTTGGTTTATTTTATTTCTTTAATATATTTTTTTTAATATATATATTTTTTCGTGTCGATGCTTTTAATTTTGCTCATACAAAAAAAATACAAAAACATTCATATATAAAAAAATTTGGGCTTAGAATGTTTTTTGAGGATGAGTAGTCAGCTATGAGACTCACACTAATGCACATCTTCGGGAATGCACGCACACGTTTTGTTAACTCCACTCATGAGATGCATTAGGTAATTCGTTGTAGCATGCCTTATGACTCTGTGATCACCACCCCTACACGTCAAGGTTAGTAAGATTACATAGAGAGGAAAGTGAATTCTCATGCACCTGGGTATGTCTTGTCCTTTCTCTCGGCGATTGACCATTTTTTTTGGCATCATTTTTTTTGGATACAATGGTTCATTAAGTGCAGTTGAAAAAAAAGAAGAAAAGAAAAGAAAAAAGAAAAAGAAAAAGGGAGTACAGTTAAAAAAAAAAATCTATATATATGCTTATCCGGGCGTTCATTGAGTAACCGGGCAATCGGGGTGAGGTACTCTCCCTCTGAGTGTTCGCGTCAAAAGATGGATAGACTTTGTGAAAGCATTCGTGATTGGACCATTCGCTTAGTAACCAGACATTGGGTATGAGGTACTCTTACTCCCAATCTTCGCGTCAAACAGCAATGGGGTAAAAGCGAAAACACGACTATGAAATTCTATCAAATATTAAATATTAAGTTAAGGGGGAGTTGTCTATTTTCGGTGGCACAAAATTTTTATCGATGAGTGCTTGGTTTGACTTCATGAGGGGGAAATTGCTTGATAGTCCAAGGAAACATGAGAATTTTCGACTACTCGGATAATAATCCTAATTTCCTATGCCGTGTCACTCACGCACCTTGTCACAGATTCATAGTGCATGCTGCCACTTATCCCCAAAATTCACTCATGATGGGTTTAATAAAAAATTTCTCATGCATTCCTAAATCTTGTCATATTGTATGAGACTCATCTTTTACTGCTTATTTTTCGGACAAGAATGTTGTCTTGCATCAAAAATTTTTTTGAGATATCATCGGGCATTAATTTTTAGTTGTGTGTTTAAGTATTTGCTCAACAAGTGCCCGTCCATAGTTTAGTAGTTGCTCGAGCGCTTTTCGCAAGCCTTTCAATTGTCTCAAAAAGGCACGAGATACACAAAATTTGCTTGAGCATGTATAGGGCATATCCCCTATCTCAAATTTTCTCCCATCTTTTTGAACCTTTCCTATTGTTGGTTTTCGATTATTTTAAAACAAATAAACTCAAACGCGAGAAAGATTATAGTTGGTTTCTATAACACCCATTGTTTCCTTATATATATCTATGGGGTATTATTTGTTTGTTTACCATATTTTTCTTTTCTAATTTACCGCCACTCTTAGATGGTTATATCAGTGGGCTTATTGCATCCCTATAAAGTTCCTGTGGGGATTATGGTTTCGGCTACTGGCTCTCGATGTTTTCCACTTCTAACTAGTCTATACATTAATTGCTCTTTCTTTGTTTTCTTTAATTACATATCTTATGCTGAATGTTTGGTTGGTTAATGGCTCATATTGATTGATGGCTCTACCTTTGTCATTCCGTGACAAAAAGGGGGAGTAATAGTTCTAATAACAAATTGTGCATTTTTTTAGTCTTTTTGCAGCTTCAGGTCGTGACCACTATCTGTTAGGGGATAGATTTTTTCTTCATAGTATATTTTGTCATGGAAGTGCCAAAGGGGAGATTGTTAGGAACATAGGCCATGGTCTATATTTATTGGCAATTTCATGACAAATCACACATGTAATTGTATCCCGATTATCAAGTTGTAATTTATTTTCCTTCTATTTTTAGAGTGTCTGTTTAGGAAGTGGAGGAAATCAAACATTTTGTAAATTGAGTGGAGGAGATCTTTAGGGAATGGAAATGATCAGATATCAAGAGTATCAAGGGATTTTGTTTATACGTGGCAACTCAATAAGGAAAGCAAATAAAGCAATCAAGGATTTGGAAAGATCAAGACATATTGTGTGGAAATTGCTCCAGCAAGTTGACATGCATCTTGTCTTCTACGTACCACTTATATATATGCGGCTCATTAGGTATTAAGTTTTAACCCGAATATTAGAGAGCCACCCCAAGCACTTTTATACGGCAGAGGACTTCAAAGGAGTGTTTGGTTTTGTATCTTGAAGTACACACATGATCAATTGATCATCGAGCAAAAAATTATCTTCAAGAGGTTTCTTCAAATATTTGATTCAACTATTTGAGTCACTCTTTCGGTGGATTTCCGGAAGTATCTCGGAGGACTTGTGGATTCAAGGCGTGCGGCAATCAACCACTTGGTGCGGTGTACGTGGATTCGGCAATGCGATCTTTGGTTAATCGGTGAGGATTCACGATTGTTTAGTTAAGATTGTTTTGTAACTGCACAATGAATATTTTTAGTGGTTTGATTTCCTCCCGTGGTTTTTACCCTTATTAAGGGGTTTTCCACGTATATCGTTGCGTTCATCGTTTACTGTTTTATAATTCCTTTTATTTTGCTTGTTAAGTATTCGGATAGCGAAAAAGGAATTTTTCATTAGCGAAAAAGGATTTTTCATCTGGCACCTAAATCCGAGTGGCATCTATTCGGTAAAGTCTGGTTACCACTTAGCCCTTGAAGATGCCAAGGCAAAGCTCCCCCAAGCTTCTTCTTCTTTCCACCCCCGGATAGTGTCTAGAAATTCATATGGAATCTCAACATTCCACAAAAGTTGAAGCATTTTTCGTGGAAAGCTTGTTGTAAATTGCTGGCCACCAAAGAGAATCTCCATCGACGCAAATGTAATCCCTCCCCTCTTTGTCCTATCTGCTCTCTCCAGCCAGAATCAGTAGAACACCTTATTTTCAGTCGTGGGTGGACCACAACAGCTTGGTTTGGCAGCAGTTTAACATACAAAGTGGATTCTTTAGAGATCTCGTCTGTCATGAAATGGACCATATCTATTATGGAATATTTTAATTCAGCTATGGATCGCATCGAGTTCATGAGTAAGAGTGTTTGTTTAGCCTGGCAGATTTGGAAGGGGAGTAACGATTGGGTATTCAATGTTATCCCAGTCGACCCTACAACAGCAGTGAACAAAGCCTGGTTTAATTGGAAGGAATTTCAGAATAGCAGGACTAGTCCAAGATCTCAAGGTAGTGATGATTAGACACCTGAGGCGTTAAGGTGGAAGCCACCTCGAATTGGAGAGGTAAAAATTAACAATGATGTGGCTATTCAGAAAAGAAGTTCCAATGCTGCCATAGCTGTGATCTTAAGGGACTATAAAGGTCAAATTCTCGATGGTCGTATTGCAAAGGTCCATACTACATCCTCTCTTCAAGGAAAAGCTCTTGCTATTAGATTAGCTGGATCTCTTTTTCTCGCCAATCATCTTCAGCAAGCCTCCATCGAGAGTGACAACCAGAGGGTCATCAAGCTCTGCTCCACAGAGAATGTCCCACCTTGGGAATGTGCTTCTATTATACATGATATCAGATCTCTTGTTCCTTTAGCCAACTGTTCTTTTTCCTGGATTCCCAAAAATTGTAATAGGGCGACAAATTGGTTAGCAACCCAATTTCTTAAAGGAGGCATCCCAAGTGACTGGGTGACTAATCCTTCTCCTATACTCTCCAGTATATGTAACAGCGATGCCTCTGTTGAGGCTTTTTGATCTATAAAATTGTCTTCCAGTTCAAAAAAAGAAGAAGTTATAATTGGAATGGTTTATTTTGTAAAGTTCGTCGACAAGAATATCAACACTAAAAATCAATTTGGTCAAACAAGTCTGATCAAACTTATTTTTGGCATGCATACTATACTTGATCAGTTTTACGAAGTGAAAATTTTCAATCATTTTTTTGTCTGGAATGGACCAAAAAAATAAAAAATAAAAACCAAAAGCAAACTGAAGGAAAATAAAACTAAATGGGAGCTCCCAAAATAAGTGTTCGTAAAAACTATAACAGAAGGAATGGGGAGGGTCTCGAGTTTGAGCTCGGGTTCGTTTGTTAAAAGTTCGTTTAAAATCAATCAAATTTGAACATTTTTTTAAAGCACATTAAATTTACAAGCCAAGCACGAACGAGCTTTTACTTGGGTCATCTGCCATATGATGCATAAAAAATTCAAACTACTCAATATCAAGAGCTACATGTTTAATGAGATTTAAAGAACTCATATACTTGTGGACTATGTTGGAACTCTTTGGTTACCCACTCATAAATCTCATTATCCTACAAAACCAAATAAGCACGTAGACATGAGAAACGATTCAAATTTTTTACAGTACCTAACATTTTTGCTTCATCTTGGATGTTATGTGCATTATTTGGCTATTTGGGTTGTATATTGATTCTTTATCGGTTTGTTTTGTATTCGTTGGCTCCTCACAAACTTTTTTCTCGGGGGTGGCATTTGATTGAGAAGTTATGTATGATTATGATGAGTTTGGAACTTCAAACATTTTTTTTAATCTGATTTATCGCTTACCTTTTTGGTTGATAAATTAAGTTTAAAATAGATGAAATTGAAAGGAAGTTGAAAACATTAACGTGTCTAAAAATTAAAAGAATGTAATCCATAACTACCTATGAATCTCTCATATCTATGCGTGAATTTTGTTACACAATAATTGGCTAACCAACGTGGATAAATTAGGGGAGAATTTTTATTAATATAGAAATAAATATAGAGTAAGAAAGAGTAAGGTTTTTGAATTCAAAATTTTGAAAATGAGTTATGCAGTAAGTGTAATTGGATATCTCACATCTGTTGTTTGAAAATTATGACGACAACCCAATCAAATTGTACCACATGTCGAGTCCATAGCACTCCTCGCAAAGAGTCATTCTACAATACTGACCTGATTTATATAGTAAGTGGAACTGATATTATCGTTGGTAAGAATTAATAAAACGAAGAACCTAAATATAGATTGCAATTTTAAAAATGGCCTGTCCATATTACTAAAAATTATGTGGCTTTCATTTGATTTGAGTATGGCTAGAGGGTTGGGTCAAGCTTTTATTCTTTTCAAAAAACTAAAGTCAACGGAAAAGTTTAATTATATGGCTTTACACTTTAGCTTCCTTCACATTTTTTCGGCCAACCTAAATAGATTCTTATGAAAAGGTGTCACTCCTACTTTTAAATCTTGGCTCCGCCACTGCTCAGGTGCTGTACTCTTATGCAATCAATCAATAAAACATAATCATAAGCTCCCCTTCAATCGTACCTCAAATGCTAAAGTCAAATCCTTTGTGGATTCGACAACAATGAATTTACTTCAAAATTGATGGAGGACCAAATGCAAAAGTGTTTTTTTGGAGTATCAAAAATAGCATTTTGAGTTTTTTTAGATGAAGATAACCAAAGTGTGGATAAAACGTGAGATTATTTATCTCAAACACCTAGAAATTCAAAGCTAAATAGTACATACCAATCCGATTTTGACATTGACAATAAGCTAGATACACCTTACAAGACGAGCGCGTCCAATCATCAAGGTGCCCTCCAGGTGAACCGAAGAGCACATTTTGTGTAGCGTTTCAAACGATAATCATAAAGGAATTCTTGGTATCGATTGATCGGATATCAATAAGCATACAATCTCAACGCATTTATCTTGAAATAAATTGTATATTTACCCATGAAAAAATCTCCTATTGTTGTTTCCAGCCTAAAAAATCTGAGTAACATCTCTAACTGCACCTCCTTTTGATTTAACCACATACCTATTTGACTAGTAGTCAGATTTCAGTTAGGACGAGCTGACCTCAAACCAGTTTTAGTTGAGCTTAGCATGATCCAGTCTCGAGTTGCTTGAATTTTTATAGATCATTAGACACTAGTCCAATGAACAGAATGGTAACTTGTTTGAGTTTGATCCAAACGCTTAATGAGCATGAAAATAATATTTTGAGTTTTGCTTGCTTAAGTAACAAACTGAACTTGGACGAAGTTTTAACGATCGAATCTGAACTTGAAACTCGAGTAGCTTGCATACGTTTAGTATAGACCCTATGCTGAGGAAAATAACACACTATTTCATTCATACCTCCACAAATAATTTTTTTTTTATTTCCGCTTTTCTTAGTAATATCGTTCCATAATCCTCAGCCACAGAAAAAGATTGCAGTCTATTTGATACGTGTGCAGTTGTTTGTCCCGTGGGGGCTCTGCCGCTCTGCCCCCCACACCCCCGGGATAGACCATTGCTGAAGGTTGTTTGCACCCCAACCAGGCCCGGCCCTGGGGTAAGCCCAGCAAGCTCACGGGCTTGGGCAACCCACCGGGTAAGGGCAACCTCCCCAAAAAATAAAAAAATAAAAATAAAAAAACAGGTTTTAAATATATATTTAATTAAGCTTTGACACCTGACGCAAACCAATTGGTTGCCTCGGTGGTTCCCGGCTGATTGATTTCATCCGTGACAGCACGGTTTCGAGTCCTCGGAGTCTCATTCTTTTGATTTTGGAATCCTCAGACTACCATTCCTTACATCCTTGTTTCTTTTTAAAATTTTTTTGGCTCTTTCTTTTCCACCTAATCTACAATTTTACAAAAATAACATTACTCAATTACACTTTGCAAGTGGTGGCAAACTCATGCGGTAGAGCTCTCACAGATGCCACATACTACATCTCGGGATCGAGTTTCATTGCCCCCTCTCCCCATGTAATAGATTAATTAGGAATGACGATTGACAAAAATAAAAAATAAAAATTACACTTTGTTAAAAAATTTACATTTAACAAACACAACAATAATGTAGAAGTGATATTTTTTCTTACATTTAATTAAAAAAATTCTAATCGTGGAAAATTTAAAAAAATGAGTGAATTATCACGGTTGATTATTATTTGTTTCAAACAAGTCATATTTAAAATATTAACCAAAATTATTTTCTTCATAAGAATTTAAAAAGTCCAATGTAAACTTGAATTTTTTTTTATGTTTTATTTATTTATTTTTTTTACTTAAGAATAAGTGGGCAACTAAAATCAGGGTCGGCTAGGGCAACCCAAATGTTGGGGCCGGCCCTGACCCCAACGTTGTTAAAAGAAGATGCACCTTACCAGACGAGCAGATGTTATTATCATAAAGGCAGTCTCCATTTGAACCGACTACAAAAGGATGGTTAATGAATCTAGCTACTCGAGTTTCGAGCTCAGGTTTGCTAGTTAAAACTTATTCCAAGATCAGTTTGTTACTTGAACAAACAAATCTTGAACAACAAACAATCTCAAGCTCCTTACGCTTTTAAACAATACTCAAATGCAATTCATGTGGCTAGTCTCTAGCGATCAAGAAAGATGACCAAAGAAAAGACCGGCCAACTATCCCGGTTGAAAGAACTAGTCACCTGTTCATTGGATTTGTACCGAGAAATGTGGGTTCTCATAACCGGAGACATGGGGTAAAAATGCATTCATTCAAACAGTCAAGCAATTACTAGCATTTAGGGAACCAAAGCGCCAGCATGCCGTGTTCAGTGTTTCTGGCTCTTCACTGGACTAATAGTACACAGTTTTCTAATGAAGTGGATCAGAATTTTTATATATATGTAAATGTTTGGATCCTAATCGTGTTAAAAGCAGAGGATCGAAACTATAGTTGCTTCTGGGTTTTGCAAGTCCATGGAGGCAGCAACGCTAAAGCGACCTAAGGAAACTCACAAAAACCATGAAGAGAAACGCGATCCTCTTGCGAATTTACCGGAACCTTTGTTTCACCACATTCTGTCATACTTAGCAATGAAGGATGTGATCAGGACAAGCGTTCTTTCAAAGAGGTGGAGATACATATGGTTGAATGTCCCTTGCTTAAATTTTTCCCCGTTGAATATGCCAAGATCCAAAGAAGTAGCTTTTATCAATCAGTCCTTGCTTCTTCACAAGGGTCCAGCAATTCAAAAGTTCAGCCTCACTTTCCTGCAACACGATGAAGAACCTCACCATGTTGATTCATGGATTTACTTTGCGAAAAGCCGCAACGTCAACGAACTCAATCTTGATTTCCGTAACAATCACCCAGAGACTCAACCTGTACGTTGCTACAGGTTGCCTGACTTTCTATTCAGCTCAACATCGCTGACGGCTTTGTCACTAGTAAGATGTGAGATACACTTTCCAGTCAAGTGTAAACTCAGTTCCCTTAAAATCCTTTCACTTGAGCAGGTCGACTTTTCCAGTGGCACAATTGCTGATTTGACAGATTCTACTCCAATTCTTGAATCCTTATCACTGACGAATTGCCAAAGATTTGCCGACTTCAAAGTCCATATGTGTCGTCGGAGTACGATCAAGACCTTAAAGATACATGAAAGTGATCATTGCTCTTCAAATTCTTTACTGTCGATTTCTGTTCCTTATATTACTTCGTTTGAACTCGTTACAAGCAGGTCTAGGAAGTTCTATTTCATCTTCGGAATGGAATCTCTTGAAAGTGCAAGCTTTGGTTGTAAAAAAGTGACCTGTGGGCAATACAAAATGGGTAAGGGAATGATCGTTTTCTGCAATCGCGATGATGTTCGCCATGTTAAATATCTTAATCTGTGTAGCTGCTACATTCAGGTACAAACCTCGAGTCCTTTGACAGCCGAATTTTAGTTTTAGTTAATCTGTTGTGGTATAAACTTGAAACATTATTCAGTAGCCACTAACAATGTGTGGTGGCCCCTGATTATTCTCTCACAATCTAGCTCCCCATATCTCTCACAAACTAGCTCCCCATACAGAGAATGGAAAATGATTCCTCTCCCGCTCAGTCCAGCCTGAAAATCGTCTTTGTGCAAACTTACTTTTCTGTTTTTCTGTGTAATTTCCTGCCTACTACAAATGGCCAGGTTCTGAGCCGTCGCAAGGACCAAAGTCTAAATTGCCTATCCTTCGATGCTTTATGCTTGGCAATAAAGACTGGTCTGACGAGAGGAGAGCTACCAGGAATTGGCTACATGTTAAGGCATTCACCAAATATTGAGACTCTGATCATCAATATTGATAAGATTCAGGCAAAGAAGGTGAGTTGTTCAATACAAATACTGTGAACAACTGTTGTTCTTTTGGTTAAATTCATTTTGTGGTACATTAATTGGGTTCGTGTATGACATGCTAGATTCATAATTTTCAGTTTCAAAATCATTCGGAACACGGAGAATATTGGAAACTCCAGGAGCCAAATTTTGTTGATCTGTTGTGCAATCTAAAGGATGTCAAAATCTACAACTTCCTAAAGAATCTTGAAGTACCTGAAAGTAAGCAACTTAGTACAACCGAGGACTTCCTTGCTGATCTACAAAACGATATGAACTTTTTGAGATTCCTGCTCAACAACTGTAAGGTGATGGAGAGGATGACCATTACAACCTTCAAGGATGTTCAATTTGGGCACAACTCAGAAAATAAGAAATTAAAGCTACTGTTCCAGGTCGCTCAGGAGTTGCTAGCATTCCCCAGAGCCTCTCGAGCTGTTCAAATATCTTTTAACTGAGACTATAGGAACTAATTTGCAGCTGGCAAACATATATGTGTGATAGTTTTGCTCCAGTAGTGATGGTATGTTTTTCAGATAATCGGCTTTCGTTTTAGGATGGCAGGAAACTTTTTGTGCACTCAAGTTATGACCCAATGTCAAAACTATTTACAGACTTGTTCTGATTACCCTAATTAATTTGGTTTTCTAAGATTTTCGATTTGTTATTACTATTAGTCTTCATTATTTTCTTTCCGGGGACGCTTTAATGTTGGGACCTCTCATGGCAAGAGATCATTTTAATGCAAAAATACATGGTTCATTGTTCTAATACCCGGAACCACAAGGTTCTGTTTGGTGATGCAAATAAAGAGATTATCACCACATTATACAGTTGAGATTGACTTAAAAGAGAGATGGACTCTCGGCATGTATCAATGTCTAGTGTTCCAAAATTTGTGACCAAGAAAACTACACAGATTCACTTGAGGGCTCAGCCCATTCTATACTGTATATAGGAACCAGTATTTTCATTGGTAAGAATCAGTAAAATGAAGAACAAAATATGTGGTAGTTTGAAATTTCTAAAAAATGATCAATCCATACCAGGAAAAAAAAATCGTTTTCATTGGATTTGAGTATCGCAAGAGAGTTGGGCCAAGCTTTTATTATTTTCACAAAAACTAAAGTCAATGGGAACGTCTATTTTTAGTAGCAACAGAGCCGATGTATTCTCCTTTTGTTGTTCCCAACATCCTCTTGGATAAAGATATGGGTACAAAATTTTTTTTGGTTGGAACGGTGGGACTTTGGTTGGAGCACTTCCAACCGTCCGATTGAGCTGAAATTTGGTGGGGCCCCTCGGAAAAATGTTTTAAGAACAATGAACGGTTCGGATCACTCGTGTGGGACCCAAAAGTGGGTCCCCGTGTGCGATCGGTACAATTTCGGGTCCTTAGCTTCTGTACGCGTATCATCGTCCCATCCTCTTTAACTCCACCAGTTTTTTATTTAAACACATACCTAATTGACTAATAGTAAGATTTTCTGTTTGGACGAGCTGACTGCCGACCTCAAACAAGTTTTAGTTGAGCAGAACATGATCTGGTCTCGAGTTGCTTGATTTTTATAGGTCACTAGACAATAGTCTAATGAACTTGTTTGAGTTTGATTCAAAAGCTTAACGAGCTTAAAAAAAAGGGAAAATTTCAAAAAAATCCCTCAAACTTTGACCTTAATACCAAAATTCTCCCAAACTTACAATTTTTTCAATCGTACTCCTAAACTTCAATTCCGTAATAAAAAATACTCCTTCCGTCTGCATCCAAACCCATTCTTTGATTCTTAGGTGGCCTGTTTAAGAAAATAATAATTTATTTCAGGGGAAATTTCAAAAAACCCCTCCAAACTTTGACCTCAATATCAAAAAAATTTCAAACTTTTTTCCAAAAACTATTTAAAAAAAATAACAAACTTTTTCAAAAAATTAAAATAATGTTTTTAAACTTTATTTTCAACAAATGTTTTTCAAAAAACTAAAAATCAAATGTTTTTTCAAAAAATTAAAACTTTTTTTTTTTTGAAAAATTGCTTTCAAACTTTATTTTCAAAAATTGTTTTTCTTAACACACTTAGAAATATTTTTTGAATAAAAACATAGTTCTTTTTGAAAATATTTTTACAAAAAAGTAATTTGTAAGGTTTTTTTTGAATAAAAAAAAGTTACTTTGATTTTCAAAAAGAACTATTTTTGTATTCAAAAATATTTCTAAGTGTGTTAAGAAAAACAATTTTAATTTTGGTCCGGATGTGTTTTGATTGCGAAAATACAAGGCTCATTGTCGTAATACCTGGGAACCGCAAGAATATGTTTGGTGATGCATATATCAAGAGATTATCGCCACGGTATGCAGTTTAGATTGACTTAGAAGAGAGATTAACGGTATTTTCGTTCATAACAATCAATAAGATCAAGACAGTAAGTATGAATTGCAATTTATAAACTGACCCATCCATAGCAGAAAAATCATACGGCTTTCATTTGAGTTTCACTACAGGGTTGGATGAAGTTTTTATTCTTTTCACTAAACATAAAGACAACGGCAAAGTTAAATTATATGACTTTACACTTTAGCTTTCCATTATTTCGAGAAACATAAGTTGATTCTTATGTTACCCATTTCAGTGATTGCCCACGAATTTGTTTTAGGGTGTTTGAAACTACCTTAACTATCATGGCCACTGAGTATAATCCATTCTCACCTAAGGCCTCTACCATTACTTTTTCTTATTTATTGAATAGAATAAATTAACATTTGCGGAACCCACACTTAATAATCTCTAAAGTCCTCTATTCATTTGCTAATGCAAACATTTGTTATATTTTCCCCTTACTCATTACATGACCGTAAGCTTAACAATATAGTACCCGGGTCGTCCTTTCTAATTCTAATTGCCTGAAAATGAAAGATTTCAATAACATAAGCCACTGCTAGTGTGAGATTATGAATTATCAGAGTTACATGATCTACCATGGAATATATATACCGTGGGGTTCTAACCAGGACCCGGATTAAAGCATTTGGGGTGTTTTTTTGTGTTGCAAATTGTTTTTGAAAATGAAGTTGTCAATGTGTTAAAAGGTGTTTTCTAAGGTTCACGCAGAAATCTTCAAAAAAAAATGGGAGGGCTTGATCCAAGCGGCTTTTCAAAAAAAAACGCTTGGATCAAGCCCTTCTTCCCGATATTTTTTTTTGAAGATTTCCCACTTGCACCTTGAAAACACCTTCGAACACATTGGATGGCTCGATCATCAAAAAAATGTTCGGATCATGGATCAAAAAAATGCTCGGATCATGGAGGTCCGGATCCGGACTAGAACCGCGTTTATATATATATATGGATAATGATCTATTGAGGGAGTCCTTAGGATAATTCCGTGCGGACCTCACCATTCCGGATCAAATCTTGACGATCCGAACCGTTCAATGTTTTTAAAATGCATTTTTAAGGGTCGTTTTTAACAAAAACTGATCCGATCAAGCCCTTCCGGGTATTTTTTTTTGAAGATTTTCCGCGTGGACCTTGGAAAATGCATTTTAAAAATATTGAGCGGTTCGGATCGTCAAAATTTGATCCGGAAAGTCGAAAAATGGTGAGGTCAGCACGGAATTTTTGTTTGAGGGAGTCCTTAGTAGATCGCCTTCTATATATATATATAGAGGCCCGATCAAGTCCGGGAGTCCCGAATCCGGGACTCCACCTTCCCGATATTTTTTTGACGATCCGAACCGTCCAATGTGTTCAAAAGGTGTTTTCCAAGGTCCACGTTTTAGGGGAAATCTTCAAAAAAATACCGGGAAGGAAGGGCTTGATCCAAGCATTTTTCCGCAAAATCAGTAAATGTACATTTTTTGAAAGAAAAATGCTTGGATCAAGCCCTTCCGGTATTTTTTTTGAAGATTTCCTCTGCGGCACCTTGGAAAACACCTTTGAACACATTGACGGCTCGGATTTTCCAAAAACATTTTCTAAATGCTTCAAAACGCTTCAATCCGGGATTTAGGGATCCTTGAAGGATAATTCGTGTATATATATATATAGAATCATGATCTACTAAGGACTCCCTTAGGATAAGAGTTTGACGATCGGACCTCACCTTTCCGGATCAAATTTTTGATCCAAATATTTTTGACACACGAACCGCTCAATTTTAAAAATTTTTAAGGGTCCAAGCGGAAAATCTTCAAAAAAAAATACCGGGGCTTGATTCCAAAGTTTTGTTAAAAACGCTATATATAGCGTTTTTAACAAAAACTGTGTGGATCAAGCCCTTCCGGGTATTTTTTTTTGAAGATTTTCCGCGTGGACCTTGGAAAATGCATTTTAAAAACATTGAGCGGTTCGGATCGTCAAAATTTGATCCGGAAAGTCGAAAAAGCATGAGGTCCGCACCAAATTTGTGTTTGAGGGAGTCCTCAATAGATCGGGACTATATATATATATATATATATATATATATAACTTTTCGTCAATGAAGCATAAGTCAAATTTGGGAGCGTTTTCTGAAATTTTCCTCAAAAAATATGCCATGATTAGTTTTTCATAGCTTCAACTGTAACCAAAATTCGTAAACAAGCTCGTATATAGCATAACATGCTATAAATTTATATGATATACAATCCGATAATTACTGCCAGCTATGATGGAGCGACCCCAACACACATAAAGTGAAAATATCTTTAACGTCCCCTAGATTCAGAGACATCGTCCGGATGTATCGATTACTTTTCATAAACTGTGTAAAACCTCATAATTTCATGGTAAAATTGCTTCAAAAGAATTCCTTGCATTAAATAACATACTTTTGTAAGATAAGAACATAAATTTTACAAAAACTTCCTGTAACTGGGATAATTCATAACTCACCTTTTTGCATCCAAATCTACTTACGATCAATTACTCTGAATAATTTGAACCTAAACATAAAATGTTCATCTTTTGTTATTAGTAAAATTAGGCTAAAGTTTATACCAGCTAATCAATGAATTTTAATTGTACGTAAGTTCATAAATCGCCCCATTTCACTAATTCCTATTCTCTTTTTTTTTTCTACTTTTTATTTATTTATAATTATTCGATCTATACTTCCTTATTCATTAACTTAAGCAAATACCACGTATGTTCAAATTACTAAAACGAGTCTAAAGTCTTGAGCTCGGGTTTGGTTCAACTCAAAACGAGTCGATCCGAACTACTAACTACGTGAGAAGCTTGGTTCATCTATGAATTACGAATTGTTTTGACAAATCTTATTAACTTACTGCCCTAAATTCTAACAAGTCTTCATTTGTTAATTAACAAATCCAAAAATTTATTTGCCAAAACATTCTAACGTGGTACAGGAGTCTAGGTACTGTTCTTGATTTTTTATGAGCTTGAAGTTCGAACCACCTACGGAGGTGTGAATGCATGTGTTGTAAATTAAAGGGAAAATAGCAAAAGTGCTAATGTTGTATCTCAGCAGTTAGGTGGGAAAAACTTACCTCCCAAGTTCTCCTTCTTTTCTCCTTCCTCTTCTTTTCCTCTCTCTCTCTCTCTCTCCCCCCGCCGATGCCGTGTGTGTGGCTTGTTTGGTATTTACAAGTCTCTCTGGTATTTACACTCCTAAGAAGGAAATCACTGTTTTATTGAACCAACACACGGGGTTGAGAGAAATGTAACCGATGTTTCCAAGAAAAAAGAGAGAGAGGGAGGTGTCGTTTCGCTTTGCTACATATTAGGGTTTTCTGGATCTTCAAAGCTGAACTTACCATTTGGACGGGAGAAGATAACTAGTCATCAGTACTGCTAAGGAACAAGGATAGTCTAAGGTACGTATGCGATCACTACTGTTTCAAAGAATCAAATACAATTTATTCCTATCATTGCCACAAAATTGTTGGAGAATTTTTTCAATGCACGTCCTGAGTAGTTGTTCAGACTCTTGTTTGTAGATTCAGTTACATTCCTTGGAGGGTTTCGACCTCAAACCAGTTGGCAATAGTTGGAGTATTCTGTAGATTATATTAACCAAGTTTGCGTGGTTTAGGTGAGCAATGTGGGTGACTAATAGCTAGAGTCCAATTTTGTTTTCTCTTATTTTGATTCTCTTTTTTTATACTTGGACTAAAATAGTCGAGTAAGAACGGCAAAACTCCACTTTTTGATTAAAATTATACCTAATTGGATATTACCCTAATTTTAGTTGGCTAGTTGCTATCTTCCCAGTTTTCAATTATGTGATTCGCCGATCAATGAAGCTTTTTACTCAAGTTTATGCTTAGGTTGTAGCTTGTTCAGTAGAGTGTATATCAGGGCAGTTTTTATTTTACTGTATATTTTTACCCCGATTTGAGTAGAAGTTTGAGTAGGGATGGAGATGGTCAGATGTCATTCATTTTGTTCTATGTAACATATGAGTACATATCTATTATTTGGTTAAAGAAATTTCAAACCATATTTGATGGTACATCAGATATGTAATCCCGCAAAGACTGGTATGTATAATACCATGGGAGTGTGGTATTATTAATTCCATCACTATTAATCCCATGGGAGTACATATTATCCTATGAATTTCTGTATTTCTTTACTATTAGTCTCCCCAAACAAACAGGCCGTTAAAGTTGTTTCTGGCTTTTGTATTTGACAGAGGCAAATAAGGTGAGGCACAAGGTGATGGAGGGAGCAAAGATAAAGCGGAGAAAGATGGAGGACCAAAACGTTACAGAGAAACGTGATTGTCTTGCCGAACTGCCGGAACCTTTGCTTCACGACATTCTTTCATGCTTAACAATGAAGGATGTTATTAAGACATGTGTTCTGGCAAAGAGGTGGAGGTATATATGGTTGTATGTCCCTTGTTTAACTTTTTCACCATTGAAAATGACCAGATCTAAAGAATTAGCTTTCATCACTCAATCTTTGCTTCTTCACAAGGGTCCCAAAGTTCAGAAGTTGAACATCATGTTCAACTACAGCACAGAGGCTCTCCTTCTTGATTCCTGGATCCACTTTGCATTGACACGCAATGTAAACCAACTCTATCTGGATTTCAGCAGATGCAATTCATATAGATCCAAGTATAAACTTCATGATATTGTCTTCAGTTGTAGCTCGCTGACAGTATTGGCATTGAAAAGTTGCATAATAAAGTTGCCAGTGAAGATTAAACTTCGTTCCCTTAGAACTCTTTCATTTGACGAAGTCAAATTTGATGGTGGGGCTATTAGCGATATGTTATCTTCTTGTTCAATTCTCGAAGATTTGTCTCTCTCCAACTGCCACTTGGGAAACAATCCTCATCTCGTTATCAGGAATTCTGGTGTCAAGACCTTAAAGATACAGGGAAGGCCTTTCTCTAAGATGTCAAAGTTAGATATTAATGCTCCATTTGTTGTTTCATTTCAACTCATCGGAGGCCTGTTTTCAAAGTACTTTGTCACCAAGAGAATGGGATCTCTCTGCAGTGCAAGTTTTGTTTGCAGTGAATTGGATGCATGTTGTGAGCAAGTATATACCAACTTTAGTAATCTTGAGAATCTTGAATATCTTCGTCATGTTAAAGACCTTAGAATATGTACCTGCTACATTCAGGTAAGTCCTCTTAATGAATTTTCGTACTTGCTAAAATTTACTTTGTCTTACGTTTGTCAATTCACTGTCTATTTCCATGGTCTTGTGGTCCCTAATGGTTCAGGCTATGTCCAATAAAGAGAATCCAACTCAAGATTGTAGAGAGAAGCACATCATGGATTCTATATCCTTTGATGTCACATGTCTAAGGATAAAGACGGGTATGATGCAACGGGAGTTGCAAAGAATTGCCTACATTCTGTCGCTTTCACCAAATGTTGAGACTTTGATCATTAGTGTTGACAAGAATCAGGGCAAAGAGGTCGGTTCCTTGATACTAATATTTGTAAATAAGGTTGCTGTGGTCTGCTGGTTCTCTTTTTTATTTGGTGATACTGAAATGGAATTTATGTATATCTGACTTGATTGTTTCCCATTTTCCAATTTTCAGCTTTATGAATATTTGGCAGAGAATGAATACTGGAAACGCGAGGAGGCAAAATTTGTCAACCTGTTGTGCAAATTAAAGGATGTCAAAATCTACGGCTTCCTGAAGAACCTTGTAGTACTTGAAAGCCAGCAAATGAGTGCCCTTGAGGAATGCCTTGCACATCTAAAAAACAATATGTACTTTCTGAGATTCCTGCTCAAGATCTCTAAGGTGATGGAGAGAATGACCATCACAACTTCTAAGAATTTTGAACGTGGGCGCAGCTCGGAAAGTAATAAAAAGCTTACTAAGATGTTGTTAGCATTCCCTAGAGCCTCTCAAGCGGCTCAAATATCTTTCAACTGAAACTGTAAGGCCTAATTTTCAGTTGGCCTAGGTATAGTGAAAATTCGGATAAAAATGAAAAAGAAAGAACATATACTGAAAAAATTTACTCCTACTTTAATGTTGTCCTGTTACAAATATTTTGGAACTCCGATTTCTGAATTATAGTTGTTTCGATATATAGTGGTTCAGCCTACTTTGTTATGTACTTAAAACTACTTTTTTTCGTCTCCCCTGTAGCTTTGTCTTTTGGGATTTGTGATTAAAATATGTGTGAGAGTTTTGCTAAAGGAGTAGGGGTGTGTTTGGCACATGATTTTAAATCTGTCATCGTAATGAGCTTTTTAGATAATTTGATCGCCGTTTTCCTTTTTGCACTCTGCGATTACCCAATCTCGTTAAGACTATTTACATACTGGAGTTATGATTGCCCTATTGAAGATTGTTTCCCAAGCTTCCATTGGTTCTTGTTTGTGATCAGTATTTTCTTTTCCGTGGAGGCCCTGAACATGTGCCCTCTATGGCAAGGGATCTTTTATTGCAAAAATACATGGCTCATTGTCCTGATACCCTAAACCGCACGATTTTTGAGCAATTATCATCACATTCTACAGTTGAGATTGACTTGAAATAGATAGATTTCTTTTGATCAACGCAATAGAGAGTTTGACTCTCAGAATTTAGGTAAGTATACTGTTCCAAAATTGTACTAACTGATATTGTTCCAGAATGGTAAATGTACCCAGAAAAATTCTTGAACGGAAACCTGGTCCTGTGTTGGTTAATGGCAACCAAATCGCCACTAAGGGAAGGCTTGCTAGGTATGAAGATGAGGTGTGTACGGCTCTTCAATGTCGAACTTGCTTGTTGTACGAGAGAATATAACTAATAGTAAGCGAAGGGGTAGGTTTTCAGCTTATGAAAGCAATGCCCTTCACCGTGACCCTGGGGCTGGCCTGACACCACCCCAGTTTGGCAGTCTGCCTCAATTTTTCTGCTGAATTCCTGTAGGGGCAAAATGTTACTGATTTCTCTTAGGTAATCTAAAGCCAATCAAAGGTACAACTTCATCGGGAACGATAGTTAATCAAAAAATAGCTAACGTCAGGATTATAAAATAGTATAGTTGTTTATGTTTGTAATTTTATGTTGTATTCTTATATTTGTCTATGACAAAATTGTTATTTTGAGGTACAACTTGATCGGGAACCACTAGATATGGATACAACCATAATTTTTTTTTTATATTTGGATACAACCATTTTCGTAAGTGTAAATATAATCGTAAAGGAATTCTGGATACCGGTTGATCGGATATCAATAAACATACAATCTCAATGCATATGGTAAACAAAATTAAAGGACATGGGCACATGGCACTAGTATATATATTTGTCTATGACGAAATTGTTAATTCTTTTAATGCACCTCGTGGACAGATCCACACCTTTTTTTAACAAGGAAAGAGATGAGTAGTAACTTTTGTTGGGATGAGCCGGCCTCAGACGAGTTTACATTGAGCAGAACAAGAACCCATCTCGAGTAACTTGAAATTTTATCGATCACTAGCCAAATGAACAGATTAGTAACTCGTTCAAGTTTGGTGTAAAAGCTTAACAACTGTTTGTTCAAGTAAAAAATTGAATACTGATCTTGGACGAAGTTTTAACAACCGAACCCGAGCTTGAAACTTGAGTAGCTGGATTCATTAGGCACCCTTAAGCTTAATATAGACCCTATGGTAAGGAAAATAACACACGAGATGTGTTCACTTGTTAAAGAAGACTAGAGAAAAGGGCCGGCCAACTATATATCCAGGCTGAAAGAACAACCGAATGAGTCACCTGTTCATTAGATTTGTACGCCGAAATGTGGGTTCTCATAACCTCGGACATGGGGTTAAGTGCATTCATGCACACAGTCAAGAAACTACTAGCATTTGGGGAACCAAAGCGTCTGCTGCCGTAAGAAATGTGGTTTCTCATAACCTCAGAATGGGGTTAAGCGCATTCATAATTAATTAACTAGTTTTCTAATGAAGTGCATCGGAGTATTTATATATACGTAATTGCTCAGTGTAAAAAGCAGAGGAGACGATTATTAGAAATGGAGTATACTAAAAACCTGGCTCTTTCCAATTCAATTTGTGCCCAATACAATTCGTAGAGTAGTTTGGTTCCTTTAACTATAGTTGTTTCTGGGTTTTGCAAGGCTATGGAGGCAGCAACGCTAAAGCGACCAAAGATACCGAAGGAAACTCACAAAAACCATGAAGAGAAATGTGATCCTCTGATGAGTTTACCGGAACCTTTGCTTCACCACATTCTGTCATGCTTAGCAATGAAGGATGTGATCAGGACAAGTGTTCTTTCAAAGAGGTGGAGAGACATATGGTTGTATGTCCCTTGCTTAATGTTTTCCCCGTTGAAAATGTCAAGATCCAAAGAAGTAGCTTTTATCAATCAGTCGTTGCTTCTTCACAAGGGTCCGGCGATTCAAAAGTTCAGCCTCACTTTCCTGCAACATGATGCAGAAACACACCATGTTGATTCATGGATTTACTTCGTGAAAACCCGCAATGTCAACAAACTCAATCTTGATTTCCGTAACAATCATCCAGAGACTCCATCTGTACGTTGCTACAGGTTGCCCAACTTTCTATTCAGCTCAACATCACTGACAGCTTTGTCACTCGTACGATGTGAGATACACTTTCCGGTCAATTGTAAACTCAGTTCCCTCAAACTCCTCTCACTTGAGCAGGTCGAATTTTCCGGTGGGACAGTTGACGATTTGACAGATGCTACTCCATTTCTTGAATCCTTATCAATGACAAATTGCCAAAGATTTGCCGACCTTCCTATCTATATGTTTTTTGGGAGTACAATGACAACCTTGAAGATACACGAAAGCGATCAAGTTTCTTCGAGTTCTATGCTGTCAATTGCTGGTGATTATATTGCTTCGTTTGAACTCGTTACAAGCATGTCTAGGAAGTACTATTTCATCCGCAGAATGAAATCTCTTGAAAGTGCAAGCCTTGCTTGTAACGAAGTCAATTGTGGGCTATACAAAGCGGATAAGGAAAAGATCATTTTCGAGATTCTTGATAATGTTCGCCATGTTAAATATCTTAGACTGTGTAGCTGCTACATTCAGGTACAAATCGAGTCCTTTGACAGATGAATTTTTATTTTAGTTTCCTGTTGTGATATATACTTGGAAAAAAATTATTCAGTAGCCATTCACCACCACAAATTAGTGGAGGACCAACTCGAAAAGTACGCGAGCCCCCCAACGTGTGGTTGGGAAGGCCCCAAAATACTCTCTCATAAACTAGCTCTGCTGCTCAGTCCAGTCCAAAAATCCTCTTCGTGGAAACTAACTTTTCTGTTTGTGTTATATCCTGCTTACAAATGGCCAGGCTCTGTGCAATCACGAGGAGAAAATTCTAAACTGCCTGCCCTTCGATGTTTCATGCGTGGCAATGAAGACTGGTCTAATGAAAGGAGAGCTACCTGGAATTGGCTACATGCTTAGGCATTCGCCAAATATTAAGACTCTGATCATTAATATCGATAAGATTCAGGCAAAGAAGGTGAGTTGGTCAATACAAATATTATGACCAATTCTTTTGGTAAAATTTCATTTTGTCATACATTAGTCATGATTGTGTTTGACATGCTAGATTAATAATTTTCAGTGTAATGAAAAGTTGGAAGAAGGAGAATATTGGAAACTCCAGGAGCCAAATTTTGTTGATCTGTTGTGCAATCTAAAGGATGTCAAAATCTACAACTTCCTGAAGAATCTTGAAGTACCTAAAAGCAAGGAATTGAGTACATCCGAGGACTTCTTTGCTCATCTACAAAACGATATGAATTTTCTGCGATTCCTGCTCAAGAACTCTAAGGTGATGGAGAGAATGACCATTACAACCTTCAAAGATGTTAAATTTGGGCGCAACTCGGAAAGTAAGAAAATAAAGCTACTGTTCCAAGTTACTCAGGAGTTGCTAGCGTTCCCTAGAGCCTCTCGAGCCGTTCAAATATCTTTCAACTGAAACTAAAGGGAATAATTTGCAGTTTGCCAATATATAACCCATGTAAAAAATTTGCTCCCTACCAGTTCTATCTTGATACCAATATCTTTGATTCAGATGTCTCAGTTATGGCTGTATCTAGTGGTTCTTCTGCCTACTTTATTAACTACTTGGTCTAGTTTTTTTCTTGGTTCTATGTAGCTTTATCTTTTTAGATTTTTTATACAAATCTGTGTTTCTCAATGATTTTATATCCTTTGATAAAAGTAGAAGCTTTTGAGATAATTGGCTTTCGTCTTAGGATGACCGGAAATATTTTGTGCACTCAAAGTTATGACCCAATGTCAATAACTATTTGCAGATTTGTTCTGATTGCTCATGGCAAGAGATCTTTTTAATGCAAAAATAATTGTCCTGATATCCGGAACCGCAAGGCTATGTTTGGTTATGCATATATGATACATCAAAAGATTATCACCATATTATACAAATGAGATCGACTTAAAAGAGAGATGGACTCTCACTATGTAACAATGTCCAGTTTCCCAAAATTTTGACCAAGAAAACTTTACAGATTCACTTGAGCCCAAGGTTTTGACCAAGAAAACTTTGGACAGATTGGTACCGGTTTTCCCTGATACAAAATGTGATTTGCATCGACGGATTTGGTTTTTTCGTTTCGATTTAATTAGAAGATTTGCATTTATATATATATATAAATATAAATATAAATTATACATATAAATTCAATTTTTTTTTAAAGTTTATCCAAAAAAAAGCAATTACAAACGTCACACAAATGCAATTAAAAAAAAATTTGATCCAAAAAATGAAATTACAAACATCACACAAATTATAAACGCCTTGTTCGGATTCCTTCTACAAAACTTTTCAAAAATATGCCTTGGAAACACTTTTACAAACTGTGGTCTGACTCAAAGTCCAAGCAGTGGGCCCCAGTCTTCAAACTCAAAAAATTGGGCCCCATCCAAAAAGCCAACACCTCTCTCTCTCTCTCTCTCTCTCTCTCTTGACGTCATTGGGACCCACAAACTGCTGCTGCTGCAGTTTGCATCCGATCACAATTTTTTTTCTTGAGAACGAAAATTTGTTTTTCAGTTGACCTTGATTTGTTGTTGCACCACGTGCCGTTGATTATTGCACACAGGATTATTGCACACACGTTTATTGCACACAGGATTATTGCACCACGACCACACATCCTTGTTTATATCGAAAATTTCTCTGAATAAAAAATGGGTGTCTTCTCTCCACAAAAAAATAGATCTCATCACAGGCTAAGAAAAATTCTCTCTCTTCTCACATATGATCTAAATCTCTCTCTCTCTCTCTCTCTCTGAGTACACCCTTTGATTTGCCACGCGAGGAAAGGGATTATTTATGAACGGAGGTTGATTTCAATGTTTGGCTTTGTCTCCATCATCTCGATCTCACTCTCTCTCTCTCTCTCTCCCCCTCCTTCATCCCGCCTAGATCTGTGCTTTGCTGGTTGTGATCAGCGTGGTCCATCAACGGCTAGAACATTGGGTAGTGGTTACTTTGTGCGCCTGCAAAATTTCGGACGGAAATCCTGGTATCACCATCTCGGCCGGTATTTTCCGAAATTGCCGGTATCGTCCGGTAAGGCCCGGTATTGAGACCGGGAGGGAATGTGAGGTGTTTGTTACCGTTTTTCCTCTAATCCGGTACGGTACGGGATTGACAACCTTGCTTGAGCCCATTCAAGAATGTTTGGAGTATTGTAGTTGGGTCCCATGTTCCTAAACAAAGGGCTAGAATGAACCTTGGCTTGCTATGTACGTGGGTTTATTTATGGCTCTCCAATCTTCAATAGTGAGGGGTAGGTTTCCACTTTTTTCTGTAATTTTATCCATAATGGGAATTTATAAAAATGAACTAAGTTAGAAAAGTAACCACTAAAGGAAAAGTTTTTTTTTAGCCAATAGAGAGAATTTCATTTCACAAGAAATGTCATTACAAACTACCGAATATAAAGACAACAGAATAAAGATAATCATACATACGAGAAGAACATAGGCAGAACCAAAACAAATGAAGGATACATATCGAGCGAGAGATTGCTTCGGCCGTCAGATGTCCATGATCAATGTATAATGATAAGTTGTTGTTGTCACGGTAGTTCCACGTGAATGAGGATTCTTCCAACACACAGTTAAACAGGTAAACAACCGAAGAGATTTAAGTAGACATCGGCGCTCAACTGTCGAGAAACTGCATGCTTTAGATACCAAACAGGATCTGACCGATACAAACCAAGTGACTAATGCACCTATAGTCGAAAGCTCCGCGGCACAGTTAGGCGTCGTGCAACTAGATGTCATAAGCCAACTACAGAGCTCTAAAATCAGTAGAGAAGCTGCCGGAAAGAGTTGCAACCGTGGTTATTGGAATGGAATAGCCATGGAGAATACCCTATTCATCTGTAAGGTATATCCTTTGGCTTATTAGCAACTAACAACATCTAAATTTAAATTAACACCCCCTTCCCAAATCATCACCACCCTATAGCCAATCCACTGAGCCAACCTGAGCATCCCCAATGTCAACAAGCTAGATCAACCAAACCATCCATGCATCCCAATTCCGCCAAATCATCTGTAGACACCAAAATTTCGGAGCTTCCTAATCACCGTCCGATTAATTGAGATAAGTGAAATCTTGATTAATTAAAAGTCAAACCATGGTCAACACTTTCAAATGAATATTGGACCAGTCAAATTTATGGGCTTAGTCTTTTTGAGATTTGTGGAAGACCAAAAATACATTGGGCTGAATTGACTAGTCAAATGGGTCAAGAAATTGGGCTAGCCTAACGTGCAGGCCCATTCAGAAAAATTATAGTAAAAAAAAGAGTTAAATAATAAATATATTATTTTTTTCTTTTTGGGTTAATTTAATTTCCTAAACAAAAAAAGAAGTCAAAATCTTCTCTCTTTTTTTTAGGAAATAAAATCGAATCTTCGGATTGGAAGTAAAATGAAATTAAATCTTCTTGATTGGAAATCAAATTAAATCAAATTATCCTGATTGATAATCAAATTAAATCAATCATGGATATTTCCAAACTTAAACCCTTCCCCTGGAGCCTATAAATAGAGGCTCATATGAAGAAGAAAAAAAAGACTTTTCACCTTTTTGCTGGCATTCTACAAGAGCTCTCAAGAATCCAAGCAACTCACAAGTCATTCTCTCTCAAAGTTCTTCCCAAAAAAATCCCACACTCAACAACTTGCAAAGAATCAACAAGCACTCAAACTACGTGCCGATTTCTTCGTAAGTTTCTACCTAAAATCACTCAACAAACCAAAACTCTTGAAAGTTTTCAAAGATCAATCTCTTTTCGAAGGATTTCTTTGGAGTTCTTTCAAGTTTAAACCATTGTTCAAACTTTGTTCTTCAGTTCATTCAACTCGAAGATTCAAGGAAAGTTACCGTTTGCGCGATTCAACAACAAGCATTCAAGCCGTTGGAAAGCCATCAATTCCGGAGATCGAATCAGAGGATTTTGTTCTTTTCTTTGTTAAAAGAACATTTATTAGAGAATTGTACCCCTTGCATTCAATTTAAATAAAATCAATAAGATTATTATTTTGTGCCTCTTTTTCGTGTTCTTTATTTCAGGACCCGAATTTGTGTGTTACATCATCGAACCAAAAATAACGCGCCAAAGCCAAATTCCAGCCAAATAAACCACCTTGCATTCGTACTATCCAACATCCGAACAAACCCACCACTAATGTAGCAATAACAATTTTGCCACAACCAACTTCCCAACGTTCAACTAACTCAATAATGACAATCTGCCAATCCGATAAAGTCCATAGTCCGGATAGCCCATTATATTAACGACATCCGAAAAACAGATATGCATGATGAATCAAGAACAAAAAGAAATCGCAGCTAACTCGAGACATGATAAGCATAACATCAACCCATACGTGAAACGATCAGAACGGGTGGGGAAGGGGAAACCAGAGAGGGGAGGTCGTTCCAATCGAGGAGGAAAAACTGAAGAGGAAAAATAGAAGAAGTTTTCATTTTGATAAAAGAAGTACTACGAAAGGGCATACAGAAATGCACGTTTAGCATTACTTCAACCACAATCATGAAACGGTCAGACCAAACGGGGAAGGGGAATTAGAAGGGAAAATTGAAAATAGACAAATTAAGTACTACGAAAGGGCATACATAAATGCAAATTAAAGCATTACCTCAACCACAGTCGTGAAACAATCAGAACGGGAGGGGAGGGGAAGCCAGAAGGGGGAGGCCGTTCCAATCGGGGAAGGAAACAAAAGTGAAAAAAGGATTTTTGGAAAAGGAAGTAGTACTACAAAAGGGCATAAAGGAATGTGCAAAAAGGCATAACTTCAACCACAATCGTGAAACATTTGATCCGGCCGGGGAGGGGAAATGAAAAGGGAGAGACAAATCAAATTGGATAGGGAATGAAAAAAAATAAATTCATTACGTCAAAAAGTTATGATCAAAACCTCAAAAGTTTACTGAAGCCAAAAATAATCCAAAATGTATAGACTTTTTAGACTACTCGTATTTTGGTTAAAGAAATTAGTTTGGTTCATGCTTTTTATTTTTTTATTGCTCTAACCGAAGCGAACCAATAATCCACAAAAATTGATGCAATATTGAAAGCGAATTCTTTTGAGTAAAGACAAAAGAAATACTTCCGAAAGAATTGTTGATTCAAAATACCATTAAGCTATTTGCTCTTTTTTTATATTCATTTTGAATCTTTTTGACATGAAATAGGAAAAAAAATTAATTGGCCAAAAGAAAGTTAAAGTTAGTGGGTCTCGTTCAATAGCCAAACTATTTTGGTTATGTTTTACTAGGAAATTTGTTGAAATCATCCTTATGAAATTACTGAGGAAGAACGCGGCCGAACAAATACTCCTAGGAAATTTGTTGAAATCATGAAATTACTGAGGAAGAACGTGGCCGAACAAATGCTCATTGAAATGCACTCTCGATGATTAGTTTGCTTCTTCATTACTCTAAAATAGTTACTTTGTCTGAATACAAATACTAAAGCGGGGCATTTTCGTCCACTTCACAAAAAGTTACTAACCTCTTTAAAAAAAAAATTTACTACTCAAATACTACACTTGCATTCCCCAGAAAAAAGTGGAGTCAAGTAATGGAATAAATGCATTTCTATCATGTGCCTTGGCATACGAACTACATATAGATTCACTTGTTTGTAGTAGCAACAGAGCCCGATGTATTCTCCTTTTGTAACAACCTCTGTAATTGCACCTCATTTTGATTTGAACACATACCTAATTGCCTAGTAGTCATATTTTCAGTTAGGGCGAGCACGATCCAGTCTGGACTCTGGAGTTGCTGGAATTTTTGTAGATCACCAGACAAATAGAATAGTAACTTGTTTGAGTTTGATTCAAAAGCTTAACGAGCTTAAAAAAATGTTTTAAGTTTTGTTTGCTTAACTAACAAACTGAACTTGGACGAAGTTATAACGAACGAATCCGAACTTGAAACTCGAGTAGCTTGCTTATGCTTAGTATAGACCCTATGGTGCGGAAAATGACACAGGAGTCATGCACACGGTCAAGCAATTACTAGCATTTAGGGAACCAAAGCGTCAGCTGCCTTAGGGAAGTTCAACCATTCTGTTGGCTATATGTACAAGTTGTCAGTGTTTCTGGCTCTTCACTGGACTAATTAATTAACTTGTTTGTATCCAAAAATGTGTTAAAAGCAGAGGAGACGATCATTAGATATGGAGTCTGCTCCAGTATTTTCTGGTCTAGTCTTCTAAAATCCTAGCTTTCTCCTGTTAAATGTTTATCCAACACTTCGTTGTTCGGTTCTTTTGACTGTTGTTTCTGGGTTTTGCAAGGACATGGAGGAAACAATGCTAAAGCGACGAAAGATACTGAAGAAAGCTCAAAAAAACCGTGAAGAGAAATGTGATCCTCTGAAGAGTTTACCGGAACCTTTGCTTCACCACATTCTGTCCTACTTAACCATGAAGGATGTGATCAGGACAAGCATTCTTTCAAAGAGGTGGAGATACATATGGTTCTATGTCCCTTGCCTAAAGTTTTCCCCATTGAAAATGTCGAGATCCAAAGAAGTAGCTTTTATCAATCAGTCATTGCTTCTTCACAAGGGTCCGGCAATTCAAAAGTTTAGCCTCACTTTCCTGCAACCCGATGCAGAACCTCACCATGTTGATTCATGGATTTACTTTGCAAAAACCCGCAATGTCAACGAACTCAATCTTGATTTCCGTAACAATCACCCAGAGACTCCATCTGTACGTTGCTACAGGTTGCCTCATTTTCTATTCAGCTCAACATCGCTGACAGCTTTGTCACTAGTAAGATGTGAGATACACTTTCCGGTCAAGTGTAAACTCAGTTCCCTTAAAATCCTCTCACTTGAGCAGGTCTACTTTTCTGGTGGGGCAATTGCTGATTTGACAAATTCTACTCCAATTCTTGAATCCATATCACTGAAGAATTGCCAAAGATTTGCCAACTTTCATGTCTATATGTTTTATGGGAGTATGATGAAGACCTTAAAGATACAAGAAGATCAAGTTTCTTCAAGTTCTACGCTGTCAATTTCTGGTCACTCTATTGCTTCGTTTGAACTCGTTACAAGTATGTCTAGAGAGTACTATTTCATCAGCAGAGTGAAATCTCTTGAAAGTGCAAGTCTTCGTTGTAACGAAGTCAACTGTGGGCAATACAAAGCGGACAAGGAAAAGACCGTTTTCGAGATTCTTGTTAATGTCCGCCATGTTAAATATCTTAGACTATGTAGCTGCTACATTCAGGTACAAACATCGAGTCCTTTGACAGTCGATTTTTAGTTTTAATTTGACACTACAAATGTGTGGTGGGGAAGACCCCTGAATATTCTCTAATAAACTTCCTACTTTTCCATTTAACTGTGAAATTACCTGCCTACAAATGGCCAGGCTCTGTGCCGTGACAAGGAGCAAAGTCTAAACTGCCTATCCTTCGAGGCTTCATGCCTAGCAATAAAGACTGGTCTGACGAAAGGAGAGCTACCAGGAATTGGCTACATGCTAAGGCATTCACCAAATATTAAGACACTGATTATCAATATTGATAAGATTCAGGCAAAGGAGGTGAGTTGCTCAATACAAATACTGTGAACAACTGTTCTTTTGGTTAAATTCATTTTATCATAAAGTTATTGTATTCATGTATGACATACTAGATTCATAATTTTCAGTCTCATAATCATTCGGAAGACGGAGAATATTGGAAACTCCAGGAGCCAAATTTTGTTGATCTGTTGTGCAATCTAAAGGATGTCAAAATCTACAACTTCCTAAAGAATCTTGAAGTACCTGAAAGTAAGCAACTGAGTACAACCGAGGACTTCCTTGCAGATCTACAAAACGATATGAACTTTTTGAGATTCCTGCTCAACAACTGTAAGGTGATGGAGAGAATGACCATTACAACCTTCAAGGATGTTCAATTTGGGCGCAACTCGGAAAATAAGAAATTAAAGCTACTGTTCCAAGTCACTCAGGAGTTGCTAGCCTTCTCTAGAGCCTCTCGAGCTGTTCAAATATCTTTTAACTGAGACTATAGGGACTAATTTGCAGCTGGCCAACACATAATCCTTTTAAAAATTTCCTCCCCACCTGTTCTATCTTGATACCAATATTTCTGACGCAGATCTCTCAATTGTGGCTATATATGATGGTTCTGCCTACATTGTTAACTACTTGGTCTTCTATGTAGCTTTGTCTTTTTTGGATTTGGGTTTCAAATATGTGTGATAGTTTTGCTGAAGTAGTGATGGTAATTGGCTTTCATTTTAGGATGGCAGGAAATATTTTGTGCACTGAAGTTATGGGATTCTAAGATTTTTGATTTGTTATTATTAGTCTTCAATATTTTCTTTGCGAGGAGGCCTTAATTTGTGACCTCTCATGGCAAGGGATATTTTTAATGCAAAAATACATGGGTCATTGTTTTAATACCCACTAAGAAGCACGGACACGGATACGGGATACGGACATGACACGATATGGACACGCAGACACATTATTTCTTCAAAAATTAAGACACGGACACGTCGGGGACACGTCGAATATAAAATGTATTTGTATTATAGAGGTATGTGATGAATTCATATAAATGATGAAATCTTTATTTCTATCAAATTTAAGAACAATACAATGAAGATAAATTGGAAGTCCGCATATAGTATACATGATATGGGTGGGAATTTCCACTCATGGCCGAGTTTTAAAAATTAGATTTTAACCTTTTATGTGTCCTTAGCATGTTCTAAGAGTACTTTTTCCAATGTGTCCTAGAGTATCTACAATGTGTTTGTGATGCAGTAGCCAAGGAGGAAGAGTACTTTCGGCATTTTAAGCCTCGGGTGGCAAAATCATAATTATGCTGCTGTGGCATTTTGCGTTGGGCCCACTTGGGTCGGACCCGAATCGGCCCAACGGTCAAGACCCATCGCTTATGCCATGGTGTACGTCGTTTTTCGGGCTTTCGTCGCTGTTTAGGGCTCCGGATGTCCAAATTTGCCGTTTAAGGAAAGATTTGACTTGCCAATTACTTGGGCAAGGAAAATCCGAATTACGTTGCGCTTTTGGGAAACATTCTGGAATTTTATCTAGTTTCTTATTTTGCTATTATTTCCGAATTTTCCATTTTTGGTAATTTTGCGTTTTTCATTGATTTGGCTTCCTTTTCGGGGCAAATCAATTAGGGTTTCCGGTTTCTTATATAATAAGTTGTAAGCCTTAAGGGCGGGACAGTTTTTGAGTATTATTGAATGATAAAAGAGTCTAGAGAGCGTTTTCTCTAAACTTTCGTGTTTGTGTTCGATTGTTGCACGTCTTTTTCTGTAGTTCATAAGGCGCCCTGCATCAGTTTGAATAAAAGAAATACAAGAAAAAAATTAGACAAGTATTTAAGTAAGTTCTACACGTGTCCGGAGAGTGTCGTGATGGACACGAGACGACACGTGTCGGATCACACGACACGTGTCGGACACGGATACGTGAGGCCTGTTCACGTGTCTGTGCTTCTTAGAATACCCGGAACCACAAGATTATGTTTGGTGATGTACATGTATAGAGATAATCACGACATTATAGCGTTGAGATTCACTTAAAGAGAGATGAACTCTCGGCATATATCACGTTCAGCCCATTTTGGAAGGTTACGAGTACTGTAGATGGGTCCTATGTTTTTCCAAGTGGTAAAACTGGGCTAGACTTGGCGAAGCTTAACCTTTGGCTATATGTACGTGAGTATGGCTCTACAATCTTCAATCGTGAGGGGTAAGTTTTCACTTTTTCTTTTATATATTATATATAGGAACCTGTATTTTCATTGGTAAGAATCAATAAACTAAATATATATAGGTTGCAATTTTAAAAAATTACCAGTCTATATCAGAAAAAATTACGTGGCTTTCATTTGATTTGAGTATCGCTAGAGGGTTGGGCCAAACTTTTATTCTTTTCACAAAAAACTAAAGTTAACGGAAAAGTCTAATTATATGGCTTTAAACTTTAGCTTCCTTCACATTTTTCAGGCCAATATGAATAGATTCCTATGAAACGATGTCACTCCTACTTTCAATTCAAATCCTGGTTCCGCCACTGCTCTTAGGTGCTATAAACTGTTATGCAATCAATCCATACGTGTCCCTTCTTTAAATTCACCCTCGGCTAAGCAATCTACAATGGGATGAGTCAATTCTTACGTGAAGCTCAACTTATAAAACATAGTATCACAATTGTACCTTCAAATGCAAAGTCAAATCCTGACAACAATGAATTTGCATCAAAATTGATTAAGGCCCAAATGCAAAAGTGTCTTTTTGGAGTATCAAAAATAGCATTTTGATTTTTTTTCTCTTAGATCAAATAACTAAAATATGGACAAAGCGTGAGATTGTTTATCTCGACACCCAGAAATTCAAAGCTACTTACCAATCCGATTTTGACATTGACAATAAGCTTGATAAACCTTACAAGACGAGGGGATCCAATCATCAAGGTGGTCTCCAGGTGAACAGAAGAACACATTTTCTGCAGTGTTTCAAACTATAATCATAAAGGAATTCTTGGTATCGGTTGATCAGATATTAATAAACATACAATCTCAACGCATTTATCTTGAAGTAATTAGAATACTTACCCATGACAAAATTGTGGAGTGAATTTCTTTTAATGCACCCCCTGGATAGTTGTTCAGACTCATGTTTGCTGAGTATGAACTACATATAGATTAGGGCTGTCCAGCGGATTATCCGATCCGTCAATCCGAACCATCCGTTGATCCATCCGTGAATGTTCGGTTCGGTTCCGGATCGAGAATTTCTAATCTGGCGGTTCCGGATCCGGATCGGATCGGATCCGCTCGATCCGCTCAATCCACTCAATAATCCTTCTTTAATCTGTCAAATCCGCTGGATCCGACTTGATCCGATCCGATCCGTAACCGATCCGTGAATGATCGGTTCGGTTCCGGATCTTAAAAACCATAATCCGCTCTGAGCGGATAGGATCGGATCCGTATCCGATCCGTCCGGATCCGATCCGTGGACACCCCTAATATAGATCCATTTGTTTGTAGAAGCAACAGAGCCTGATGTATTCTCCTTTAGTTGTACCAAGCCTAAAAAATCTGAGTAACAACCTCTCTAACTCTTTTTGATTTAAACACATCTAATTTAATTGACTAGTAGTAAGATTTTCAGTTAGGACGAGCCGACCTCAAACCAGTTTTAGTTGAGCCGAACACGATCCAGTCTCGAGTTGCTTGAATTCTTATAGATCTCTAGGTCTAGACACTGGTCCAATGAACAGAATGGTACCTTGTTTGAGTTTGATTCAAAAGCTTAACGAGCTTGAAAAAAAGGTTTTAAGTTTTGTTTGCTTAACTAGCAAACTGAACTTTGACGAAGTTTTGACAAACGGGTCCGAACTTGGAACTCGATTGGCTTGCTTACGCTTAGCATACAGTGTACACCCTATGGAGCGGAAAATAACACACGAGATGTGTGCAGTTGTTAAAGAAGAACAAAGAAATTGGCCGGCCAACTATCCTGGTTGAAAGAACGAGTCAACTGTACCCATCATTCCATCAATGTGGGTTCTCATAACACGAGACATGGGGTTAAATGCAATTCATGGACACAGTCAAGCAATTACTAGTATTTAGGGAACCAAAGAGCCAGCTGCCTTAGGGAAGTTCAACCACTTTGTCGGCTGTATGTACAAGTGCTCAGTATTTCTGGCTCTTCACTGGACAAATTAATTAACTTGTTTGTATCCAAAAACGTGTTAAAAGTAGAGGAGACGGTCATTAGAAATGGAGTCCACTCCAGTATTTGTTCCTTCTTGTCTTCTAAAATCCTAGTTTTTTCCTATTCAATTTGTATCCAATACTTTGTAGAGTCGTTTGGCTCCTTTAACTACAGTTGTTTCTGGGTTTTGAAATGACATGGAGGCAACAACGAAAAAGCGGCCGAGGATATCGAAGGAAACTTACAGAAACCTAGAAGAGGAACGTGATCCTCTGATGAGTTTACCGGAACCTTTGCTTCTCCGCATTCTGTCATACTTAACAATGAAGGATGTGATCCGGACAAGTGTTCTTTCGAGGAGGTGGAGATGCATATGGTTGTATGTCCCTTGCTTAAA
This sequence comes from Vaccinium myrtillus, assembly GCA_016920895.1. Taxonomy (NCBI): domain Eukaryota; kingdom Viridiplantae; phylum Streptophyta; class Magnoliopsida; order Ericales; family Ericaceae; genus Vaccinium; species Vaccinium myrtillus. Next base: position 12,036,342 of record CM029273.1, read on the forward strand.
GTTTTCCCCTTTGAAAATGTCAAGATCTAAAGAAGTAGCTTTCATCAATCAGTCCTTACTTCTTCACAAGGGTCCAGCAATTCAAAAGTTTAGCCTCACTTTCGTGCACTACAACGAAGAACCTCACCATATTGATTCATGGATTTATTTTGCAAAAACCCGCTACGTCAACGAACTCAATCTTGATTTCCGTAACATACGTAATGTTCCATATTTATGTTGCTACAGGTTGCCCCACTTTCTATTCAGCTCAACATCGCTGACAGTTATGTCACTCGTAGAATGTGGGATACACTTTCCAGTCAAGTTTATTCTCAGTTCCCTTAAAACCCTCTCACTTGAGCAGGTCGAACTTTATCGTGGGACAATTAATGATTTGACAGCTTCTACTCCAATTCTTGAATCCTTATCACTGACAAATTGTGAAAGATTTGCAAATGTTTCTCTCCGTATGTTTTGTGGGAGTACAATGAAGACCTTAAAGATACACGAAGGTGATCAAGGCTCTTCCAATTCTACAATGTCGATTTCTGGTGCTTATCTTGCTTCATTTGAACTTGTTACAAGCATGCCTAGGAAGCACTATTTCATCCACAGAATGAAGTCTCTTGAAAGTGCAAGCTTTAGTTGTAACAAAGTGAACTGCGGGCAATACAAAGCAGACAAGGAAAATATCCGTTTTCTGATTCTTGAGGAAGTACGTCATGTTAAATATCTTAGATTGTGTAGCTGCTACATTCAGGTAAAAACATCAAGTCCCTTCTTATTGTGATATTAACTTCAAACATTATTCTGTAGCCACTCACTACCACAAATTGGTATGGGTTCCACTCAAAAGTATGTGGTTGGAACATCAATGTGTGATGCTGGAAAGGCCTGTGAATGTGCACTCGTAGACTTCTTACTTTTCTGCTCTACTTTGTTTCCTGTCTGCTAATGGCCAGGCTCTATGCTGTAAGGAGGAGCAAATTCTAAGCCTGTCCTTCAAAGCTACATACCTTGAGATAAAGACCGATCTGACGAAAGGAGAGCTACCAGGAATTAGCTACATGCTTAGGCATTCGTCAAATATCGAGACTCTAATTGTCAGTGTTGATAAGATTTGGGCCAAAAAGGTGAGTTGCGACTTTTGATTTTGTGGTCAAATTTCATGTTGTCGTACATTAATTACAATTGTGTGTGACATGCTAGATTAATAATTTTCATCGCAATGATAATTTCGAAGATGGAGAATATTGGGAACTCCAGGAGCCAAAATTTGTCAACAAGTTGTGCCATTTAAAGGACGTCAAAATCTACAACTTCCTGAAGAACCTTATAGTATTTGAAAGCAAGCAAATGATTACACCTGAGGACTGCCTTGCACATCTACAGAACGATATGAACTTTCTGAGATTCCTGCTCAAGAACTCTAAGGTGATGGAGAGAATGACCATCACAACCTTTAAGGACGTTAAATTTGGGCGCAACTCGGAAAGTAAGAGATTAAAGTTGATGTTCCAGCTTACTCAGGAGTTGCTGGCATTCCCTAGAGCCTCTCGAGGCGCTCAAATATCTTTCAACTGAAAATATAGGGACTAATTTGCAAAACCATATACTCCCTACTTAAGTGGTGGCTTGATACTAGTATTCTGAATGCAGATGTCTAGATTATGGTTGTATCAATATCTAGTGGTTCTGCCTACTATTTCAAGTACTTGGACTAGTCTTTTGCGTCTTCTCTGTAGCTTTGTCTTTTTAGATTAGTGAATCATATGTGTGGAAGTTTTGCTGCAGCAGTGGTGGTGGTGTTTGGCTCTTGATTTTATATCTGATCCTGTAATAATAGATGTAGAAGCTTTTGACATAGTAATTAATATGGTTTTCTAAGATTCGATTCGTTATCATTAATGTTCAGTATTTTCTAAGATTAGATTAAACTTGGTTCCCTTTGATCTCTTTCATTTGAGGAAGTCAAATTTGATGGTGGGGCTATTAATGACATGTTATCTTCTTGTTTAATTCTCGAAGATTTGTCATTCGCCAATTGCCACTTGGGAAACAATCCTCATCTTGTTATCATGAGTTCTGGTGTCAAGACCTTAAAGATACAGGGCATTCCTTTCTCTAAGAAGTCAAAGTTAGAGATTAGTGCTCCATTTGTCGTTTCATTTCAACTCATCAGAGGCCTGTTTTCGAAGTATTTTGCCATCAAGAGAATGGAATCTCTCTGCAGTGCAAGTTTTGTTTGCAGCAAAATGGATGCATATTGTAAGTAAGTGCGTATCAAGTTTAGCAATCTCGAGAATATTGAATATCTTTGTCATGTTAAAGACCTTAGAATGTGTAGGTGCTACATTCAGGTACGGACTTGCTTGCACGTCTATGAAACAATATGAACTTTCTGAGATTCCTGCTCAAGACCTCTAAGGTGATGGAGAGAATGACCATTGTGGTCTGTAAGGATGCTAAATTTGGGCGCAACACAGAGTTAAATAAATTAAAGTTGCTGTTCCAGCTTACTCAGAAATTGTTAGCATACCCCAGAGCCTCTCAAGAAAAAATTTACTCCTACTTTAGTGCTACATTGTTACAAGTATTCTGCCGATGTCTGAATTGTGGTTATATTGATATCTAGTCTTTCTACATACCATTTTAAGCACTTAAACTACATTCTTTTGTCTTCCCTATAGCTTTGTCTTTTGGGATTTGTGATTAAAATACATGCGATAGTTTTGCTGCCAGAGTAGGGGTGTGTTCGGTGCATGATTTTAAATGTGTCATTGTTGGAATATAGAAGCTTTTGAGATAATTGACTGTCATTTTCCTATGCAGGAGCATATTTTGCACTCAGGCATTACCCAATCCCGTTAGAACTATTTGTATAGTGGAGTTATTATTGCCCTAATGAAGATTATTTTTCGAGCTTCTATTTGTTAGTGTTAGTGTTGGTGTTAATGTTAGTGTTCAGTATTTTCTTTTCGTGGGATGCCCTGAACGTCTGGCCTCTTTCGGCAAGGGAGCTCTTATTGCAAAAATACTCACTATACTGATACCCTAAACCACACGATTATGCTATGCGATTCATGTATTGAACGATTATGATCAAATTTTGCAGTTGAGATTGACTTGAAATAGAGAACTTGACTCTCAGCATTTAGGTAAGTATACTGAATTGTAAACGTACAAAGAAAAATGTCTTAGATTTGCTTGATGGTGTCAACTGTCAGCCAATCCTGGAATTTAAGAACGACTGTAGTTCAATCCTATGTTGGTAGATGGCAACCAAATCGCCAAGACTAAGGGAAGCTGAAGCCTTTGACTTGCTGTGTGCGTAGATGTGGTGTTTATGCTTCAGGATTGAACTTGCTTCTTGTACAAGAGATTACAGCTAATAGTTTATAGCTAATAGTTGTGGTGGGGGAGGTTTTTCAGCTCAAAGCTCTTCGGGTCCTCCTTCTAACGTCATTAACGTCATGACCCTTCTGATTTTGGCTTGTCCGCACATTTGGTCCTTGGTCCAAATTCTGATGCACTTGACTACTCATCAGTACTTGCTGAGAAAGAATCACAAGAGTAACACTGTATCCAATGATTATGTATCCAAAGATTAGTGAAAAGTCTCAGATAAAGAGTCATCTTCACAATTTATGCACATATTGACGTGATTGTTTCACAATTTTCAGCTAAATTCCTGCAGGAGCAAATTTTTACTGATATCTTAGGCAATCTAAAGCCCATGAAAGGTTATACAACTTCATCGAGACCTAGACTCACCTGAAAGGAAGCAACTGAGACTACACCATTTTTTTTTTTTTTGGTTCAACGGAAATTGGATTGATACTACCACCATTGCTTGAGCAGCATTGTTGTTTTACCTTGGTACTACATTACCACCAACATTTACGATCAAAAGGTCAGCAGACTAACTGCCTCTGGGTTTCCAACAAATGTTAGGATACCTATTTTAGGCATCCAACATGCATTCAGTCTGCAGAGTACCCTATGAAGTACTGGTACTCGGTTTCTTGTAGCTATTGTAGAGTTTTTGAAGCTTCCATGCTTCTTTAATGAAAAAAGAGAAGAAAGGAACAAACACCATTCATCTAAAAACAGCAAAAAGGCATTTTTCTTTTTTCCAAGATTCACAATACCCAAAAGGCTTAGCTCCAACCGAGTTTGATGATATGGTTCTTTACTTGTTTGATTTCTCTGAGCAAGCAAACTCTACGAACTTTTTTTTTTTTTTTACTTTTTCATCCTCGATCGTTTTTTCGTATAAAAAAAATTAATTTAAAAAAATTAGCAATTGGTGAAAGCCGAAATGTTAGGCATCTTGTACTCTCATGCATGGGAGTCAGGTTGAACTCACAGTCTCATTAACTACAACCGAAAAATATTACAGTACTATTTCTTGCCTTCCACATAAAAAAAAATTTGGGTATTGATTGGCTTCAGTTTCAAATTTGGGGTTCAACACAAATCTGATTTTCTGGTGTTCAACGCAAATAAGAGTTTGCGAAAGGAGAATAGATTGGGTACCAGAAATAGGGGTTCGGCGTAGCTGCCAGTGGCAAGGGCGGGGTTGGGGCTGTGAGACCAACAGTTATTGTCTCAGTTTGAGAGACTCGAGGAATCACATACACATAATCCTGATACTCTGGAGACTAATTCGCAGTTGGCCAACGCATAATCCTGCAAAATCTTGCTCCCCTACTCTTGTGCTTGTGTTGGTACCAGTATTTTGAATGCAGATTTCTAAACCATGGTTGTAGCAACATCTAGTGGTTCTTCCTACATTTTCAAGTACTTAAACTAGTTTTCTTTCATCTTCTCTGTAGCTTTTTCTTTGGGCACATAATTTTAAAGCTGTTATTGTCATAACAGTAGAAGCTTTTGAGATAATTGGCTGTCGTTTCCTTATGTCAGAGTATGTTGTTCGCTCAGTGATGGCCAATTTCGTTGAACTATTTAGAGACTTGTGTTAATTGCCCTAATGAAGATGGTTTTCTAAGCTTCTATACGATGTTGTTGTTTAGTGAGTATTTTTTTTTACTCGGAAGGCCTCAATGTGTGGCCTCTAGTTGATCTTTTATCCCAAAAATACGTGGCTTATTTTTCTAGTACCCTGTTCCGCAAGATTATGTTTGCAGATTTATGTATATGCAGATTATCACCAGATTATGCTGTACAAATTGGATTGAAATAGAGAGATTGATCTAGGCACTTATACAAAGCTATCGTCGTGGAATTGGGACCAAGAAGTTAAAAAAACTGTCCAGATTCACCCGAGGGTATCGGCCTACTCTTGAAGTTGCCAATAAAAAAGAAAATTCCAGAAAACCAATGAAAGCTAGTTATATAATGACTTCCTTGTTCTATTTGGAAGGAAGGGTGGGCCAAGTGCCTCTTATTTGCCAACGTGTCACCACACGGGCTTGAGGCCATACCTTAGTTGCAGGGAGCTTCCAAAGTGGGGGAGCTTCTGTGACAAGAGCTCGAATCGGTGCTCCCAAGTAAAGAGAGCGCTCCCATCTCGCTCCCATGGTGACATGACGGGAGCCTGCCCCTTAGTAGGATGAGAGTTTCCACACTAATCTCAAGGAAGAAAGTCTTATGTCTCTTTGCATATGCAAGGAAGAAAAAAAGAAAAAGAGAAAATAAGTTAGAGAGATTTAGGACTCTCATCTCGTATTTGACTTATCTATGTGTTTAGTCCATAAACTTGGGACAGATTATATTGGTATAAAGTAAATACTTATATACATGCTCCTTTCAGCGCTTCCAATACCCATTTCGGAGATCACACGGATGGGCCACTTGAGTTTGCATTCTTCATCATAGAGTTGGAATTTTCTGGTACCATACCCTGGCTCTGAACCCTTTTGGGAGGTCAATTTCACCAACTCCATTCTTTGTTCTTTTCACTGTGTGATTTTTCTCATTTTCTGAATTGCGTTTGACATAAACTGTTCGTTGGACTTTTAGCTCGATAAACAGTGGCTGATTCAATATGAGATTGATGGAGAAAACTTCTGGGATTTTCAGCTCTCGTCTTTCCATTGTCTTAGGAGGCACCTCAAGAGTATCACAATTCACCGGTTCAAAATCGAGTCGCTTGCTGTTAAATTGGTGCAGTTCTTGCTCAGAAAGGCTTGTATTTTAGAAAAAAAATGGTGATTTACACTGACTGATACTTTTACCAATATTCTGGGCCTCCTTTCACGGAAGGCTTGAAGTCCGGGCGATGGATGGAATTTTCTAAAGACATTCTATGTTTTCCAAGAGCCTCTACCCAAGCTGTTATTTTGATCTTGTGAAAAATGCAATAGTTGACCAAATTGCCTATTTGTGGTTGGTATTTGTAGCTGTTTCTCGTCTTTTTGCGTTTGTATGCGGTCTTTGCATTTTGTTTCCCTTCTACTCCTTTCCCCTGCTGTATTGCCTGTATTGACAAAGTATTGAGCGTGGATTATATTAGCCAAGGCAAACCGGCAAAGGACGTTACTTTTATTGCGATACATATAAATCTTTATTGCTGATGTCCAGATTTATGGAACTTTCGATCGCTTGTACTTATTGGGTTTTTTCACGTATGTTTTTCCTACTTGAATTTTCACATCGAAACATCGTATGTGAGGAAATGCAAGCTTTTTCAATAGCTAATGTAGCAATTGTTCAATTTCACAATTGAAAATGACCTTTTTTTTTTTTGAGGTTTCAGTTAGACAAATTATATAATTTGCATTTGGAGTGAACCTTGTGAATTTTAGGAATATGAGATAATCCAACATTATTCTTGAGTGATGAACTGCTAGCTGGGTCCGATTCACCCGAAAATTACATGGTAAAACTTCACATCGCCACTAGGACACATGTTTTCTGTCTATGCCTTTACATTCTTGATATCCACCTGAAGTACAATGCATGTTTGGTCTTTTGACATTTAGCTTTCTCTATAAAAGAAATTGTACTGGGTCTAGTTCCACTGGAACTCGGAACAAATTAAAACCTCATGAGAAAATGTAAAAGAATATAACAAGAAAATGTAAAAGAACATAGGGCTACAGGAACCTGCTTACATGCCTATTTTCACTAAATGAATGAAAGACGTTACATGCCTGGGAAATTTTATTCAAGAACAAGAACAAAAATGTAGCATAACTCCTTTGTTTGATAACATTGACCAATTAAATAAATCAGATTATGAATAACTCAAACATGAACTTGTCATTCATGTAAGAGTTCCAGTCTAAAGGATGAAAAGACTTTCTGAAAGTTGTTATTCGCATTATGTATTCATAACAAAACTGTTGCAAACTGTATTCATGAAGAATGCAGAACATTGTTACTCAAATTGAATTCACCACATCGGACGTGTTTAACAAAGTTCAAGAATCGTTGTCAAAGTGCCACTCACGCCTTGGTAAGTTGTCTGATACTATGGTTTGACATTAGGTCAAGACACGTTGATAAGTTTTCAATTGTTCGTGTCCGTGGAAGTGTCTATCTTCTTAGTTTACTTACAGCCTTATACCAGCTACAAAGGTTTTGTTAGCCACTGCTGCTACGAAAGATCTGACTCTTTTTTATCAAAACATTATCCACTCTTTCAGCACTTCATGTAGTTTGCACCAACAATATTTTTTACCAGTCACAGAAAATTGACCCGCAGTTTTGAAGCACCAATCTACAAGTTTGATTTTTCAAACCCTGAATAAAAATGAAGTAACAACTTTCCGCTTCGTCCCAAACCTGGTAAAGTACTTGGCACTGCTTTCTACTTATGTATCGATAGAAGTTGTTAAGACAATTTTAGCCTGCATCTTTCCAGAATCCACTTTTTATGCAGTTGGAATACTGGTTTCACATTGACTTGCACCTTGCTATAGGCTACAAGGTGTAAGTAACCAAGTGAACATCATATGTGATGAAAAGAAACAAGAACTAACTTTTGTATTTATTAAAGGAAAACACAAGAAACATACACCACCCAAAAAAAAGAGAGAAAAAGAAATATCTAGAACTAAGAAGGTTGTTCACTAGAAGCCCATTTTCAGTCAAATCAAGAGTCCAAGAAAACCTCGATGCATCAGAATATCAAATATTCCTAAACAAAACATATACAATGATTCCTCTTCTAGCCTAACTACATAAAGCATGACAGCAACTAGCATGCAGTAGTCATGTTAAAACTAACCTTGGAAGGATTTGAAAAAAAAAATTTGGCTCATTAGGCTACATCAGGTAAGCTGGACAATGGACACCATCACTTCACAATAGCTCCACCAGTACCAATAATTACATACTACAACAATGATTTCTTTACCGCATGAACTTATAACATACTCTGAAACTGTATTCGAAATTAAAACACTTGACAAATACTCAGCACACGATGAAAGAAGTTAGAAGCCTGCAAAAAATAACAGTATGTGATTCATTAAAAATCTGTTAACAAAATACCCTCTTCCTGAACCTAACATGAGTCAGACACCATTAGCATATTTGCCACATGCATAGTTTTCGAGTAACAAGAAATGAAATAATATTCTACTCCAACTATTAAACACCTTTGGAAAATCATGTAGCAAGAATTTAGACAAAAAAAGATACTAACCAATCTTGAAATTGCAAAGTTCTACCATGTGTAAATTTACATTAGACACCATTGGATGCCCTTGTAACTCGCAGATCTAGCAACTATGCAATATAATTCGAGAACTGTTAACTACTACGTTCATCTGTTCTTTCTTACTTTTCCTTTTTGCTTTAGGTAAAGAATGTGAGGATTGTGGCAGCTTAGCACCATACAACAAGATAGCATGAGTGCTACTACGATGCGATTGGAAACCCTTAAAATTCTTTATCATCATAAGGAACTAGAAAACCATTTGAATCTTCATTGCAATATAAAATCAGTAACATACCAAAACATATTTATCAATGCTACAATATATGAAGTTATTGATTGGTGATTGATTCTACCATCAAATTTTGGAAAATGGGATGAAAGTACCATAATTAGAAGCTACTAGATAAATGGATTCAAAATTACCATCACTCCTTGTGGACTCATCTACCTTTTTTTCATCGGTCAAAGGGCACTTTTTGACCCTAAGAAGCATCTGCCTAACAAATGATACAGGATTTTGAAGGACATGCATGGACCAGGTCAAGACCTCCACATGCAGTTACCTTCTAGGCTTCCCACTCATTCTGTAAATCCTCCTCCATTAAGGGTGGGTGGGGGCATTATTTTCTGGAGTGCTGCATATTCATCTGGTCTGGCCCACCTAAAAACCTGGTTTGTCTTCCTACTGCCTTTACGACTAATGTTTTCAGTGTGTATGCCGCTTGTTTACTTGTTGGCCACTTGCAGAATAATATCACCTTGGTGTTAGTCTTCATCTTTAAATCTTTTCTTATAGGTCCCAACAGACAAGGAGCCGCCATTGTAAGAGTTTGTTCTATGATTGAGCTTCCAGTGACCCTGTTCATGTTCCATAACAGGAACTACCCTGATAGCCTGCAATAGACAAAAATAACGAGATTACATAAGAAAAACAATGAAAATCTCAGGACACTGACCTTTTTTTGGTGCTTTCTTGATATCCTACCACACCCAAAACAATGATACAACACTTCAAAACTCCAAACTACTACATCTGAAGTGGATAAACCCATAATCAAGCTAGTACAAAGTGAGTATACGTAAATTACTAGGACCTGGTGTTGACACATTGGAGAAAAAAAGTCATAAGCACAATTTAAAGCCAAAGCAGAAGCTGGCTACGTCCCCACTCTAGCGAGATCATTGTAGAAAAAGAAATATTATATACTATATGTTTCATTGACAAGAGCAAAAATGGTATAGAGGTACATGGATGTAATGTCGAAGCATGAGATTCTAGTGCGGGTATACATGTATTTGTAACGTATATCTTGCGGTGGAAATGATTTTATTCTCTCTTATGGTAGGCGTTCCAAATGTATGTAGCCAATCCCAAATAAATTGAAGGAAGCTTATTTTTCTTTAGTTTACCTTCTCTTATACAGCTTGGTTTTGTGAAACCAAAACCGTACACGTGGGTTTTGTAGGATGCAGAAAGGATAGTACTGGTGGGTTTTGGTAAGCTATAAGAGTTATATCGATTAATTAGTACTTGTTTTAAATCTATAAGAGGAGGCTTTTTGTGTCTTTCCAACGATTGATGATGTCATGCATTGTCAATGGCAATGAATAACTTTATTATTATTCATTTCATTACTAAAGTGTTAGTTTTGTTTTTTGGTTCCAAATGCGAGAGTTGTAGAATTTCAACCTTTTTAAAACAAAGCTAACATAAAGCAATATCTTGGTTAATAAAAATAAATCTAGAATGATTAACCTAGGAAAAGAACGAGATATAAAGCAAGTTTAATTATTTGGGAACTGCCGATTAACTTCAAGTTACCTCAATTGTTGTCTTTTAGTTGTTGGTTCAAAACTTATAGATCTAAACTGAAAAAGCCCTTGTTGTAGCTAAGGATGGAGTTACGTTGTCCTCACGACCCTAATGCTACCGTACGGTAAGTTATGTTATCCTTTTGGTCATGCCATGCCTAAAACAGCATGTTACGGTGACGTTGCAAGCGGAAAGCATCATGTATTGTTTTCTCATATCTAGAAATTATGTCTCACTGCAATTGATGAATTAATCTTTTGGCAATTGCTCAAGTGAGTCCATATTTATTTTTCCCGAAAGAGTTGTATATTGTAGTTATTTCAATACTTTCACAAGCCTTGCATCTCATTTGAGTATTGCTTGAGTCAGGCTTGCATACACTTCAAGATGCAATTTCTAGGAGTAATGAGAGTAAAATAAGTGTCGACATGTAAGTTACCAGTTGCACAAAAGTCAAGTTCTTTTTTATTACCGAATTAGGCTTATCTCCAAGAGTAATGGTCTTACTCCGAGATCACCCAGGATCGGGTCCATAATCAATGATAGTTGCCAAGTGAGTCACCGGCTCATTCTTGAACTTGGGAGCTTACGATTTCATGTTCTCTTTCTATCCCTGATATGTAGATCATGATATTGAACACCCTCTCTCATGTGTAATCCTGACTTTCACGTGGAGATGAAGATATTCATAGATAGAGCGAAACAGATTACAAAGAGGGGAAGCAAAATGCAATTGGGACCAACAACGCAAATAGAGACTTGAACCCAGGACCTCTTCTGACTCGAGCTCTGGTGCCATGTAAAGTTACCAAATGTCGTACAAGTTTAATGTGTTCAGAAATGGACCCATCAATGTGTATCATGCTATTCAGCATGCAACTGCACACTTTATTTTTCTTGGGAAAAAAATGACAAGACCTTACATACAATTGTTGTATTGTCCCCAGCCCCATTCTTTGGATAGATACATTTACTTAGATATAATGTAATAATTTAAGGTGAATTTGATATTCTTAATGTCCTCACGAGGACACTCACATGGATATTCTTAATACATAGACCAACTTGTAAATCTATTCATTTTTTGAACATGAACGTTAAGTACGTATTAAAAGAGTTTTTATGATCTTCTTTCAACAATTGACGATTTCACCTATCTTCTACTCCTATTACGACTTTGTTTAATGTCGAGTTACCTATTTTGTTACTAGAAGATAAAATGTTGTTTCATGTTTTAAACTTGTAAAATATAACTATTAGGATTTTGTCCTTTAAATAAGTCGATTAGAGAACAATGATTAATAATAATAATTACAAATCTGTAATGTATCCACGAAAAAGTAATGAAAGATGTAAAACAAAGTAAGAGACATCACTTATTTTTTGCCTTTTTATGAACTAACAGTTGAAAGTTGAGATCTTTTACACTTGTGGCTAGCCAAAGTTAGCTACGTATTGATAACTGGCTTTTACCACTTGCCCGGCTCTAATGACTCCAACACTTCATGTCTACCCGCACTTAACACATGTACAGCTCTGTAACCAAGTCCATGCATAGATGTGCATTTGTCCTGTTCTCTCCTTCTTCTTTTTTCCTTGGTAGCTTCTTTTGTCACCATCAACGAACCACTTCCCACATTCTTCTATGTCTCATGTCACTATCCGCATCTTGTGTACCACGTCTCTCTCTCATCTCTGCCTCCCTTGTTGTTCATTTCTAGTTTTCTCTTATTCACTCTCTTTTGGTCTTCTTTCAAATCCACCACACCACGGGTGATGATCAGCTATCTTTAGCCAAATCTGCCATTTTCCTCCATCTCCACTAGCCTCTACCATTGTAGCATAACTACAGTATATTCTTCGCCACTTCCAATTAGAAGTCACCTATTTCTCTTCTTATGTTCCTTATTTTATCCATCTTGCTGGTAATCATTTTCGATATACTTCGACCAGCTGCTTCAATCGTCATCAGTGGTGGAGGGAAAAAAAGTTGAGTAGCCAAACTACAACCTTGTTTTCTCCATAAATCTCCCATTGATATGCAGGACGAGCATCATCAAGTTATTCCATCATCGGTTACTTAGACACCTCAATCGTATTGCCTCAATTATTCATTTTTAACTACTTCTAACATAATGGAATAACCATATGTTTCATTTTTCTGGTATACTTGAACTTTGACCAGCACGTTGATCTCCTATGGTCACATCCATGATCGTTGGTCGAGAGAAAACATTGCATAGCCAATCTGTAACCATCTTTTTATCCGAAAACTCCCAACGTAGTTACATCTGTGCAGATGAGCATCATCAAGACATTCCATCATCACAAATAGCCTGCCCCCATCGTATCTTGAACTTTTTTTTAAATATCTTGAGCAACTTAGTTCTGCAATAACCTACTAGTACTCATGTGCTAATCATCTCAGCATTATCTGTAGTAATCCTTGGCCCAAAAATATCTCGAGCCCATCTCTTAGATCAGCACTGTGAATCTCCTATGATGATATAATTTGTATCATTTACACTTCCACTCCAAATAACCGTTAATGGACTCCTACTTAATTAAATTTCCCCTTCAATCTCACCAATATAATATAAAAAATCCTGAATATTCTCACAGAAATTTTGGATTCAAATCATATCTGTGTGTGAGATCATCAAGGCTATTTACTACTATTTAGTGCAAAACAAGGGGGCTTTACTACATCGGACAAGGATAAAAAGCATAATCTACGTGATTGTATTAAAGCTATTAAGAACACTCATTGAGTCACCTAGCATAGAGTTGATTGAGAACCGTGAGTATTTTGCATGCTCCCCAAAAAGTCGAAGTTGAAATGTCCTTTGCTTAATATGGTTTCTTAGGAATGAGCTAAATGCATTTTAGCTTTTGGTTTGATTTTCTCTCTATAACAAGATCAAAGATACAAGAACGAGGAGTGGCACCCCACTCGACAACAATCATTTGCCTCTTGAGACCCACAAGATTGAAAGGCTGATAAAAAGACAACCAAACAGTCAAATATCAAAAAAAAAAAACCTAAAGAAGCACCAATGCCCTTTCCAATTGATTACACCCCATGCCTTAGTTAATTGACTCTACCTTGTGCTTACAGTTTCCAATTCAAAAACCCTGAGCAAACCCCGAGCATCAAGCTCTATAACAAGATTATAAAACTACTTATTTACACGTTTGTCTTTGCTATATCCACATCCTATCATTTAGGTTTTTTCCTATCGCCATATTTGTATCGGACCCTTATTGAATCATGTACTTCGTGTCAATCTACAAAGCACGAATACTTCTATGGAGGTCACATGTGGAGTTAGATACATTTCGAGCACCAGTATTCTCCTGACTCATGTCGCACACTCAAATGAAAGGCGTTATAGTTTTCTCCAACTTTTTTTTGTGTTTAAATGATCTAGAATTTGTTTGGGGCACTATGGACACTCGTGGAACACTTCGAAGGTGTCAAATGAAGTGGAAGACCCAATGAAAGTTAAGTATTTTTCGTTGATGATTTGGTTGATGATAAAGATTAATGTGAATTATAAAACGGATTATGTTGGAACTAGTTAATGTTGCAACAATAAGTGCAAACAATGTATAGTCTTATTTTTTATTTGCCACTCTATAATACGATATACGGTTATGTTTTGGAGACTTGTCCCAACATGGTATGTCCTGCAATTTTCAAAAACTTATGTTTTAGAGTGTCAGTGACATGTCACGCATCCATGCCGATGCCATGTGTAGTGGAGACTTTAATGTTGGTCTGAACATTTTTTAGGATATCTGTAAATATGAGTATCAAATGAACTTAAAACTTTTGAGTTTTGTGTCTATCTATATAAACATAAAAAAAATAATATTAAGAATGGGAGACGTAATGTCTCATGTCTAAGAGGAAATTGCATAAATGCCCAATATACCACAGGCATGGTTTTTTTTGTTTTTGTTTTTGTTTTGTTTTGTGTTGCTACACTTGATATATCATTTCCTTTATTTAACTTCACTCCGACCTTTGACTTGCCTATTCTTCTTCTTTGTCTTAGCATAGCTATAGTTACAAAAAGGTGTTGCTTCAGGTCCACCTTTCACCTTCGTCTTTCCTTCTCCTTGTTTTATTTGTTGCAGAGGGAGGAACATCCACTAGGACATTTGTTCTTTCTAGATTTACAATATACACAGTTCTTTTATTTTTAAACGGATGAGTTGTTCATAGTTTGACATGAATTAAAGCATCTTGAAATTAATTTTTTGGACCCCGTTTCGTCCCAAAAGTAACCTATCTTATCTACTCCCTCCGTCCCATTTTAAATGCTCCCTACGAATATCCGTGCCATTTTGAAACGTCTATATCTTTTTATTGGTAATGTTTTCAAAGTTTTTAAAATTTTTGTCTAATAGAACTAATTGAGATCTATCAAATAAGATCCATATTATATATATAATACATTATTGAATAAAAACTACAAGAGTTTTAAAAAGGCACGCATAACCGTAGGGAGCATTTAAATTGGGACGGAGGGAGTATGTTTTATCCCAACCATTATTGAAAAAGGAACAAACAACATATATTTCATACCCCGTTTTTGCTTTAGGGTATCCAATATATATCCACTAGGTTTTCATATCCGTGCAATATTGGATAGACGTATGGAGGCTACTCCATGCTAAAAACGTGGTAAAAAGTATGAAACGTTTAAAGAAAAAACAAACAAACAAAAGAAAAAAGTACAATAAGCCTATAATTCTGTTGTTCTCACGATAGATTTCTAGGGCAAGAAATCGCACTTCTAAACACAAAAGTGATGTAGCAACATGGCTTCTGGAGACTTAGAGTTGTAGCTCAAGCGGTCATGAGCAAGAGCTTACGTGCCAGTGTGTGAAGTCTCAAGTTCAAGTCAATGGAACAACATTGGCCTGACGTAGTAATCTAACTCTAAATAGCATACTAATATCCTATCGTCTGGGGAAAAAATACATGGCTTTTGGAAAACACATCAGTGTGGAACCACACTCCAATTTCCAATCCCAAATTGATGGCAGTCTAACCCATAGCAAGGATTAGCTTCATACGTACACTAGATATGATAATTTTCCTTACGCATTTATTAGAACAAGATACAACAACAAATTTAGCTCAATGAACGTAGAATATAATCCTATCGAAAATGGAAAAGTATGGAGTATTAGGATGGACATCAGCGGTACTAACAAAATTTGTAGGAAATACGTAATTACCTGAAACAATCAGGCCCAGGGATCAGCCGATGTGACTTGTTAGGCCCGAGCTATTATAAACCTGAAATTTGAGTTTTATCCATGTAATTGTCATCGACAATCCCAAATTGATCAATTCATACACATATATAGAGACAGAGGGATACTACCACGAGAAGACAGTAATATAGAGTAAATGAGATGTCCGATCAAAGATAAGCCAACATGAGTGGAATTAAAGATCAAAAAGACTATTATTTGTTTCTCTTTCGATTCAAACTAACAAAATTGGGTAGGAAAATGAGATCTAGTGACCCACAAAAACTACGGTCCAAGATCTAATATAGAAACTAGAGTAGGCATATACACACATACAAGTGCTCAATCTAAATTAATCGGATCAACCTATTCAAGGACATAGATTACTAGGGTAGGATACAAAAGGAATTAAACTAAGGTGAAAGAAGTCGCAAACCTCTGGTAAATCACTGAAGCAATAATTGAAGACTGAATGGTCTTTGTTGTGGCCTTCATTGTCGTCGTCTTCGTCATTGTCATCCGAGGAAATCATGATAGAGTTATAGACAAAACACTGTTTTGAACTGTTTAGAGGCTTTGCTCTACCTACACTGTCTCCGAAGTTGCTGTTATATATATATATATATAGGACCCCCTTCTAATAAGGGACCCTTATTTAACTTTCCATGCGGACCTAGGGGCATTTTCGACTTTTCGGACCAAATTTTGACGATCCGATCCGCTCAATGTTTTTAAAATGTGTTTTCAAGGGCCTACGCGGAGAATCTCCGAAAAAAAATACCCGGAAGGGCTTGATCCGAGCAGTTTCCGATAAAAACTATACATATACGGTTTTATCGGAAACTACTGATCAAGCCCTTCCGGGTATTTTTTTTTCGGAGATTCTCCGCGTGGGCCCTTGAAAACACATTTTAAAAACATTGAGCGGATCGGATCGTCAAAATTTGGTCCGGAAAGTCGAAAAATGGCAGGTCCGCATGGTATTTTAAAAAAAGGGTCCCTTATTGGAAGTTTATTATATATATATATATATATATAGGCAAATTCTCTAGTCCAAACCTCCCGAGAATAAGGAAAAATTGATTTTTTTTGTGTTGCAAATTATTTATGGAAAATCCGAGCCGTCCAATGTGTTCAGAAGGTGTTTTCAAGGGTCCACGCGGAAAATCTTCAAAAAAAAATACCGGGAAGGGCTTGATCCAAGCAGTTTTTCGCAAAAACTGTATTTATATATTGTTGCGAAAACTGCTTGGATCAAGCCCTTCCCGGTATTTTTTTTTGAAGATTTTCCGCTAGGGACCCTTGAAAACACCTTCTGAACACATTGGACGGCTCGGATCGTCAAAAAAACTTTTGGATCATGGAGGTCCGGAAACGAGAGAGTTTGAGGTCTCAAACCATAGCAAGGGTGACTTGTCTACACCTTTTCTTTCTTTTGAGAATGACCTGTCTACACCTGGATTAGTAAATGAAACATTTTAGAAATCTGGAAAACATTAATGTTTCCTTTCTTTGATTTTACACAAAAGAGGAAAAGAGTTAATTTTCTAAATTACTTAGGAAATAATTTCAAATACGCACTATAAACATATTGTGAATACAGTTGTCATTTTATAATGCATTAACTAGAAAAAGAAAGAAATCTAGAAAGCATTAATGTTTCCCTTGTTTAATTTTATACCAAAGAGGAAAAGAGAGAACAGTAAAAATGTTTTTCATTCGAGATATTTAATTTTCTAATTAATTTGGAAAGAATTTGAAAACATATAAAATTATAGGAAGAGATGTATGGAATGTATGTGGTTTACGAAAAAATTATCACTTTTTTAATTTTTGTCTCTCTACTTCTCAAGATTTAAATACATTTATAAGTTTCAAATTTATGCATTCTTTTTTATTGGTGTTATGGTGTAAGTAAATTTAGTACATAATTTTTATTTTTCATATGTACCTCTCTTATGTGAAAATCTCTCCTTGTTAGTCCTATTTCGAATGATAGTCAGCTACCCTAATTGCATTTAAATCACTATAACTAAATCCTTGGTGGATTTTAAAAAAAGTGATGAAGTTTATTAGGTAACTAAAACAATCAAAGAAAAAAAAGAAATGAAATATAGAAGCAACTGAAATTAGGTAATTAGGTAAGGAGTAAAATAAATTTTATACCAATTTTTCTTAGATTTGTGTTTTGTTATCGAAATCTTGAAACGATAGATGAAATAAAGAATTACTGTACTCTTATGCTTTTACTTCATAAGTTATGGCTTTTGAATTATGAAATGAATTTAATATTTTTTCCTATGAGCTTAGACTATGTTTGGAACTTGCGAAAACATGTTGAAAGGGATAAAAAAAATTAAAAGTTTTTTCTCCTTGTTTGGTTCTAGAAAAAAGAGAGCGGGAAGATAAGTAATTAAATGTTTTGAGATACTTTCTATGTGATCTGGAAGATGACGGGAAAAAAAGCTAAGGGAACGGTCTGTGTGGTCTGGTAGTAGTTGAACGCGGTAGCTTATGTAATGAAACTCTTACTCTTCCTCACAAAAATAAAAAATAAAAAAATTTCTCTCAATTTTCTTCTCACTTTCTCTCTCATTTCCCTTCTTTCCTTTTGCTTTGGATGACCAAAATCTTGAGTAGGAATAGGAATGTGATAACCGGGAATCAAGTTCCTGGGAATTTCCTTGGGTAGGAATAGGAATGTAATTACTGGGAATCAAATTCCTAGGAATTTGATACCTGGAGTAATTTCATTACGGTGTTTGGATTAATCGAGTAATCTTACGTAGGAAACAATTATTTTGGAAATTTATTGAAATAAACATTTCTTTTTCTTATTGAATGAGCCAGGAATCTGAGATTCCCATGGGGTAAGGGAGGAATCAGATTCCCACTCAGTTTGGGAATATGATTCTTGGTTGAATGTGTCATCAGAAATCACATTCCTGTTCCTGACTATTCCAAACGCCGGAATTAGAAAAGCATGGAATCACATTCCTATTCTTGTTTGTTTCAAACATTGGAATCATGAAAAGAAGGCATCACATTCTCATTCCCCCTCAAGATTGCTGCCATCCAAACTGAGCCTAAGTTCCAAACAGAACCTTAGATTATTGCTTTCAATTCTCTCAATCTGGAGACTGAGTCAGGATATGTATTTTTAGTTTTTGCTCTCTTTCCTTAAGGCCTTGTTTGTTAGGGGGCATATGGGTTGGGATGGGATTTGGATTTGGACGTGGGTCCCAAAATCCTGTGTTTGGTAACATTAGTTGGGATGGGATATGGGGTGGGATGGGATTTTATATCCCCATCCGTACGGGATAAAAAAATCCCATGGGGGTGGGATTTGGATGGGATTTGGAGTTTTTAGTGCAAAAACCGGATATCCCGAGCATTATCCCGTCGAACACAAACACCGGATATGAATTTTTCCCATCCATTGATATCCTGAGCAATATCTCAACAATATCCCAAGGATTTCATATCCCACCCATATCCCATGGGATTTCATATCCCATCCATTTATCTCCGGCCAAACAAACGAGGCCTAAGAGAAAAGCCTAAATTGAAAATCCCTTCCTTCATCAGCGTAGGAAATAAAATCATTAGCATTTCATTTCATTTCATTAATGTCTCTAATGTAAATTTCATCCCTTCTTATCAAAAGTTTGAACCGGAAGAAAAATCAGTTTTTCTTCCTATATCAATAATCTAGGTGAATATGCATTAAACACGCTATTATTTGATTAATACCTCTCTTATGGAAAATATATTGAAAAAATCCCAACCCATCCGAGCTGTCCATCTCGATAATCAACGGACTAGATGGAAAATATATTCGTATTTGTAAGATTGAATTCTTATCGATGAGAGTTCATCTGCGAATTTAAACCGTTGATTGAAAAAATGGACGGTTTGGATGGAGGGTTGGTAGCGCCTGTCATCCCTGTGGGACAGCAAAGCCCCCCAATGGCTTGGCTTCATAGAGTGTGCAAGCTTTCCTTGAAAAGAAAAAAAAAACCCAAAGAATATCTGAAATTTCTGATCTCGTAACTTATTTTTTTATATATAAATTACATACATTGCTTATTTCTTTTTATATTATATTGTGTTTCCAATGATAGAATTGTACATTTTTAGATATATATGAATAGCCTCTATTCATCTTACATGACATTATTAATAGTCGAGTTTACCTACTTTATAACCACCTAACTGAGATCACTTCAGTGCTTCTTGTTTTTTTTTTTCCTTAGAACTTGGCAATGATTAATTTCATGTCAAGGATACCCAATTATGCACAAATGAGCAGAAATGTAGAGCCCTTTATTCTACCAAAAAACATTTAGTTGATTTTCAAATACCATGAGAAGGCCTTAATAGGTCAGCAAAAAAGAAATTAGGATGCTGAACACATTCATAAACTTGTACTAATTTCATTTTTATGTTGCGGCAAAAAACCGTAGTTCTACTCAAATCAAATGGAATTACACCAGCAAGCCTGCTCTAAGTTACTATGAGGAGTTGATAAGTGGAATTACAACAAACATTATTTTTTTCATAAGTGGAATTACAACAAACAAAATTGTAATTGTGAAAGCATATGAATGGGAATATGGGATGGAAGTGATGCAACTAGAAGTCTAGTAGTAGCCCCTCGAGACGTCATTGCAACATTCTGGAGTGATGGGCAAATTTTATTATGAATATTTTCTATTTTTAATGTATTTTTCGTGAATTTTTGAATTTTTTGATTTATTTTGCAAATTGATTAATAATAATTAATTCCTTTGGAAATCTCTCTCTCTCTCTCTCTCTCTCTCTCTCTCTCTCTCTCTCTCTCTACATATATATATATATATAGGAGAATGATCTCCTAAGGGCTCCCTTAGCCAAATTCCGTGCGGACCAAGCCCTTCCGGATCAAATTTTGACGATCCGAACCGCTCAATGTTTTTAAAATGCATTTTTAAGGGTCCACGCGGAAAATCTTCAAAAAAAAATACCCGGAAGGGCTTGATCCACACAGTTTTCGGTAAAACTGTACATATGTACAGTTTTACCGAAAACTGTACATATGTACAGTTTTACCGAAAACTGTGTGGATCAAGCCCTTCCGGGTATTTTTTTTTGAATATTTTCCGCGGGGACCTTGGAAAATGCATTTTAAAAACATTGAGCGGTTCGGATCGTCAAAATTTGATCCGGAAAGTTGAAAAAGGGCTTGGTCCGCACGGAATTTTGGCTAAGGGAGCCCTTAGGAGATCGGCTTCCTATATATATATATATATATATGGTTCCGCCTCTTATCCGGACTTTTAATTTCCGGACTTTTAATCCAAAAAATTTTTTGACGATCCGATCCGTCCAATATACATTTTTTGTGAAAACTGCTTGAATCAAGCCCTTCCCGGTATTTTTTTTTAAAGATTTTCCGCGAGAACCCTTGAAAACACCTTCTGAACACATTGGACGGCTCGGATTTTCCAAAAATAATTTGCAACACAAAAAATGTCATGTTTTTCTTATTTCCGGGGGGGTGTGGACTAGAAATTTTCCCTATATATATATATACGGGGAGGATCCTGTCAAGGATCCCGGAAATCTCGGATTGAAGCGTTTTGAAGCCTTTAAAAGATTTTTTTGCATGATCCGAGCCGTCCAATGTGTTCAAAAGGTGTTTTCCAAGGTTCACGCGGGAAATCTTCAAAAAAAAATACCGGGAAGGGCTTGATCCACGCAATTCTTCGCAAAAACTGCATATTTACAAAATTGCGTGGATCAAGCCCTTCCCGGTATTTTTTTTTGAAGATTTCCCGCATGGACCTTGGAAAACACCTTTTGAACACATTGGACGGTTCGGATCATGAAAATTTGATCCGGAACTATGAGTTCCGAACCCAAGGGTCCCGGACTAGAGAGTTCCTCATATATATATTTTTGGTAGATGGTTAAATAGTCTAACTCGGGACAAAGCATTTCGATCGAGACTTGAGCAACATGCTTCCCCTCGGCAAGGAGGTATCCCTGGGGAACACCAATGCGTCATCAAGGCAGCACACTTGACACAACAAGGTGACAAGCTTTCCGGAAGGGACTATGCCATAGACAAAGGAGATCCAAGGCCGGACAAAAGCACTACAAGCCCGTCAGACGTTCATGCAATCCATCGGCAATGGATCTCAATTGGCAAACCATGTGCTGCCTATTCCATTGTAACACCAAACGCATAGCAATGCATGACGTCTTTAATTTAGAAAACCAAGGAATATCTCGCCCAAGCCCTTGGCATCACAATGTCATTACCATTGCGCCACGCACAAGAAGCGCTACTATACAATCTCGTGACACGGTGACCCATCTGAAAACATGGTATAACTTCAAATCACCAGTAAGACCCATGATTTCTGTCGATACTTTCAGCATTCTTCAAATCCACCAGTAGAATAATGTTGGGTCTCAACATTTACTAGCTTGCTTCATAAAAAAAATTGTATTGGTCTATTCATATGAAACTAAAAACTAATTAAAACCTCCTGAGACAATTGATAAAGACACTCTACAAAAAAAATGGGCTACAAGCACATGCTTTCAAGCCGATTTTCACTAAATGCTAGGGGTGACATGCATGGGAAATTCTACTCATGAGTACGAACAAAAATATCATATAACTATTTTATTTGACCAAGTGTAACATCACATTGATCAAATAAATAAATAAGATACTGAATATTCTATCATGAATAAGAACCAAAATGTGATAGAACTCTTTTATTCAATCAACTTAAAAAACACACAGGCCTGGGGAAAAAAATACTTTTACATCACACTGATCAAATAAATAAGATGCTGAATAACTCAAACATGAACTTGCCATGCACATAAGAGTTTCAATCTAAAGGGTGAATGGACAAAAGTTACCATTCGCACTATCTATTCATGACACAACTATTGCAATGATATTTAGGGTGCATAACTTGCATTTCGAATTACGCAGTATATTGTTACTAAAAGAGATTCATCACTTCAGACATGCCTAAGAGAGTTCAAGAATTGTCATCGAAATGCCCACCAAGTGTCAATAAGGTGTCTCACACTATGAATTCATCATGAAATTAAGACACGTAGGAGAATTGTCGGACAGTCCTAACAAATTTGAAAGTGTAAGTGTCCTCCAGCACAAGATGCCCTCCTCTGTGGAAGTGCCTATGCTTACATGGCTTACGTACGGAGTAATACATGTTAAAAAGGATTTGTTTGCCTCTCCCTCGCAAAAGACTAACTGTATTCTATCAAGATATTATCCCCTTTCACGGCTCCGGAAAAATGTTCAAAAATAGACCTACAGTATTTAAAGCACCAATCTACAAATTTGCAACTCATGCAGTAAGATTTCAAGCCCTAAGTTTAAATAGATATTAAGTAATATAAACCTCATAAGTTTCATCATTCCTTGGATAAGGTCTTAAACTTTGTGAAGAACTATCTCTCCCTCGTTATGAACAAAAAACTAGGGCTGCGCCCCAGTTGTACACTCCCTTCGTTCTTATATTTGTAATTATAACCAAGATAACTTCCTACTACTTTCCTTCCTTCTTTCATCCCCTTTTCCTTTTGGGAGGAGTCATGGTTATCAATCACGCAAGAAGATGGCAACGAATAGTGTCCAGTACTGTGTACAAACTACTACTAAAGCCAAGTGTGATTAAAACCATTTTTTCATGTCTTCATCAACAAAAGACAAAATTAGGAAGACGTTGTCACCATGACAAATTTGCTCTAGAGATAATTGGTTTTAGCAACTCTAGAAATTACTCGTAGAATGTCTTTTTGATTGTGTATGGATAAAAGGTGGTTGGACAGTTTTAGCCTGCAGTCTTTCAGAATAAACATTGTATGTACTCTTAGTATTGCTTTCTCATTGTTGTGTCCCTTGCTATAGACAGTGACCCTTATTTTCTCATGAAAAAAAAAACAAGGAACTAGTTTATGCATCAATTGAAAGAACACACATGCAACATACGCCACGGTACAAAACTATCTCCTCCAACACAACCTCATCAGAAAGAGAGAAATATTTAGAGTTACCAAGGCACTACACTAGAAGCCCAAGCAAACCAATATTCGTATACGAAATGCATGTATTGATGCCTCTTCTAGTCTATCTAGATAAAACCATGACAGCAATTAGCAAGTAGCCTGTAGCAATCATAATCGAATTAACGTTGGAAGTGTTTGACAGAGAAACCTGGTTCTTCCTTAGGTTGCTTGCGGTCCATTTGACTAGTAAGAAAAATGTGAGAGAATAAAAGAGGAAAAATGAAGTGAAAATAATTTTCATCCCGCATCATTACATTCTAATGTGAAATCAACTGTGTGGTAAAGAAAGTTTTTCCTACTGGAGGAGGCATTGTTTAGACTTCTAGGAGTATATTATTCCTGGGATTTCGTTAACATGTGCCTCTAAGGCATATGATAAGAGTGCATTAACTCATTCCATTAACACTATTTGTATGGGGACTCTAAGGTTGAAATTAGAGCCATAAACTCCTTCATTAATAATTTTTGGAAGGAGTAAATTGTGTTTGTTGGACAAAAGTACTCCCAATCAAATATACATAACCTTTTGGCTCTCTCCCGAAAAATAATTTTCGCACATTATTTTCCATCTC